>PVKZ01000149.1:1042383-1343516 GCA_004027375.1 Macroglossus sobrinus | reverse complement strand
AAAGGAAAGGAAAGGAAAGGAAAGGAAAGGAAAGGAAAGGAAAGGAAAGGAAAGGAAAGGAAAGGAAAGGAAAGGAAAGGAAAGGAAAGGAAGAAAGAGTGCTACACTATGCAGATATTAAACTGATAAGAATAAAGCATCACTTAGGCAGAGTTCTGGGAATCTACAAGCTGAGAATGGGCCGGGGAAGTTGAGCTTACCTCTTATCATTTATTTGTATTCTAGTCCAGTACAGTGGCTTCATGGGACAACTGGGCTCAATGGCTGGCTTCCGAGGACATTGGCTAGAAGAAGGGCCAACTCCAAAGAAGAGTCCAGGAGGAGGTGGAGGCACAAGTCCTGGGGGTGTTGGAGCAGGAGGGGGCCCCCCAGTGTTGGGCAGAGCAGGTAAGTTAGGCAGTGGTGGTGGGGGAGGAGGTGGGGGAGGTCCCACACTTGGAGGCAGAGGAGGTGGCGGAGGTGGTGGTGGTCCAGCACTCACAGGTGGTGGTGGAGGTACGGGCGGCAAAGGTGCAAGTCCAGGGGGCAGGGGGGGAGGGGGAGGGATGGCTGCTGGTAAGGGTGGTGCAGGAGGGGGAGGTGATGCCTTCTGCTGACTTGATGTGATGCCTTCCACAGACTGAAGTGGTGCATGGATATCTTTGTTGTCATTTGGGGGAGAGAGTTGGCTTAAAGAGGAGATATTCAGCTTTTTGGGTATTATTTGGTTACTTCTGGTTGCCTTGCTTTCACTCTCGCAGGGTTTGAGGAAAGTCTCCCTGTCTGTCTGGATGCACACATTTCTGAATGTCTTTGGAGGGCAGTCATCATCAGTGGAGATAGACACATCTCTCATCTCTTCACATCCTCCTCGCCATCGGTGTTCTATCTCGTGCTTGAGATTTTCAATGGTTTCTTCTAGTCTGGCTGTTATCACTGCATGTTCACCCCGGATGTGAAAGGCCTGAAGTTCAAACTGAGCCTGCAAGGTTATCAGTGGGAAAGAAAGTAAAGAGTTTATGAAAACAAATATCAGAAATAAAAAATTCAATACCATCGCCATGCCATCACAGCACAGCCCACATAAACACAGGGAAATACAGAGACATTCTTTTGAGAATCCAACAGGGTGTAAATTTCATTTTATGAATTTTCCAAGGACTTAAACAGTTGGAGTAGAAGCAGAATTTCATCCAATATGAGCTCATGGGGAATAATTACCATGGATTAAGGCTTAAAGTAAAACTGTCATCTAAGAACTTTCACCCGGTTTTAATATCAAATGCAAGACAAAACTTTTAATAAAGATTTGAACATGCTTGAATATATTTTTTATTACTTTTGGATTTGGTTTGGAAAAACAAAATTTTAACAAAAAATTAGATTTGGAGAGCCTCCTGGCTTGGAGCTGCTGTTCTTACAGTCTTCTTTAGAATGTCTCCTCTGTGGGGTTTCCGGACCAATTCAGCAGAAACAACAAGTACGAGTGGGAGCCGTGATACACGTTTCCAAATCAAAGCTGCCCGTGAAAAGTGTTTGTGTCTGTTTCATAGTCATTCGTAATATAATAATAAATAATATGAATGCATAGAAAATGAAAATATTAAGAGTTGCATTTTTTCTCTTCTACATACCCAGTATTTTAAACTATATTTTGTAATACCAGTCTTTTTAAAACTTATCTTTTCAGTTATTTCAGTGCCTTAAGTCTATGGTTTTACACTTATTAGAAGAGCTGGCATCCTTCCAGTCAGTAAGTAGTCCATTTCCCAGCATTCAAAGCCAGTTAATCTAATCAAATTTACAATTTTATTAGAGTTTCCAAAATCCAATTAACAGTAATTAAATATTTCCAGTGAACTTATTTAATTTCTGCTTTCCCCATCAGATTACAAACTCCATGTGATGAAATCAGGGATAGTAGCTCTTAATTTTTGTATTCCAGAAGCCAGCACAGCAGGTACATAGTACTGAAGAGATGGATGGATAAAAACACTGTAATAGTTATATTCAGTCACTGTCCCAAGAGCTTTCCTTCTGGTTACCAAAAATTTTTTCACTATAATTTCAGCCTATAAATATCTAGAACTCTAAAGTTTATATAAGTGCAGATCCATTTTGCATTGAAAAGGCAAGGAAATAATTGTAATGGTCTAGTCAGGGAAGGTAAAGGAGACATAGAAAGATTCTCTACTTTCATTAAGATACTTTTAACTATATTTTTACTAGGTTCTCCTTTTCTGTCACAAACCAACCCCCAAATAACTAGAGACAAGGTTTTTCTAAATCTGATGTTCTCATATGTGGACAAGACAGCCCCGATCCAACTCGGGGGGAAAAAATGGGGAGTTCAGGGCATCATCAGTTTCTCGTATAGCACAGAGGGTTCAGCACCTGAGTTCTGGATTCATACTATCTGGTTTACATCCCAGCTTAGTCAGTGGCTAGCTCTAGGAACTTGGACAGGGAATTTTGTGTTTCAAGCCTGAGTTTCTTCAAATATAAAGTGAAGATAGTAATGAACCATTTCAAGGGTTTTTATAAAGATAAAATGAGATATTTTCTATAAAGTAACAGGTATTATGGGGGAAATGCAGTAAATTCTGAATAAATGTTACTGTTAGTTACTGTTGCTCATGATAATGTTACAGTAAGAATCTCTAATTATTATTAAAAATTTCCAAATAATTCCGCCTTTATAGAGTGATGGGCACAGAATTAGGAATATTTTAAGCAGTCAGATAAACAAATACAAACGTTTACCCAATCTTTCAAGAGTTCTACCACCAAATGCCTAAAAGTAATTTCAAGCTTCTTTCAACTATGTGATCAAGATAATCTTTGTTTCAACATCCTATCCCCATCTCCATCTCTACCTCCAACTCCCTCCCCTGCCCACCTCCATTTCCTTTCCCTGCTCACCCCCACCCCCTCCCCTGCTCACCTCCATCCCCATCCCAGCCCAGGGTCTCACCCTGACTTACTTACAAATATTTTAATTTCATTTTAGTGACTAGTCCAGTTCTGCCACAGCAAATTAACTCTTGACTGCTGTTTCCAGGTAACCTTCCTCTAAGAAAGTTAAAAGCCAAATAATATTGATGACCCAATGATTTTGCTCAATCTTCAACTCCTTAATAATATGAAAAGGTTACAAAGGCATGCTCCACAGATAAACTTTCCCTTTAGCACACAACTGGCCTATAGCTAAAGCAAAGGCCCTGGTCCCCACCTCTCCTACTTTCCACCTGTCAACCAAGCATCTTCTGGATCTGCTGAAGCTCAGTCATACACCTATATAGTGTTTTGGTGGCTCTGTAATGCATTTGGTTAGTGTAGTGGACAGAGCACAAATCAGACAGGTTATTTAACCTTTCCCTATACCTCAGTTTTCTTGCAAGTAAAATGGGGATGATAACAGAATCCACCTCACAAGGCAGTGATGAGAAGCAGATGAGTTAATATATGTAAAATAACATACAGAGCAATGATCCTCAACCTTTTTGGCACTAGAGACCAGTGCTCCTATGAGAATCTAATGCCTAATGATTTGAAATGGAGCTGAGGCGGTGACACTAGAGTTGGGGCAGCTGAAAATACAGACAAATATTCACTCACTCTCCCAGGGAGGTAGGGGATTTGGGGTGGGTGGTTGGGGTACTCTGTGCTAAAAGCTCTTCTGATTTGTTCTCTGACAACTTTCTCCACTTTTGGCTCCTGCCCCTTCCCCAGATCTGTCCTGTAATCTAGTCTTACATAATGTCTTGCCTCTCCCCAAACTATGCTCTTTGATGGCAGCCTTTGGAAACAGTGTCCTCTCTCAACACCCCTCCTCTGCTACACACATCCAAGGTATGAGAACAGTTTACTGGGTTCCATGAATGATTTCTTCACAAATTGTATTCACTAATAGGAAGAAAGGAAATACTAAATAAGAAGGAAATACTAAATTTCCATGTTCTCCATATAAATATGCTGAGATTATAGTAAGAAACCCTTCTGACCATTAAAATTTAAATGGCCCACATAAAGAAGCAACTTACCTTTGCCCTTCCCTGTCTCACAATCCCTTTGATCATTCTGATTTTGTCTTGGTTGTGTTCAGAAGCTCAGCGTGACATAGTAATTCAAAGTGATTAAAGTAATAAGCACCTCATTCATTCTGTATCTGTCCATATCCTATCAATTATAGCAAATTGTGCCTGGCTCTATTACAAACGAAGAATCTCAAGTCCATGCACACTATGAATTGAGCCTTTGGGAGAACTGGTTTTTAACCCCATTTTTCACTCTACTTCCTGTTAAGTGCCACTTCTACTTTGCACATGGAGACCATGTGCTCTTACCCCTCCTACGTCCAGAGCCACAGCTAGAAGGACTGTTAATGATTTGGTGAATCAAACACAGAGAGTAGAACTTTCTGTTAGATATTCATGTACTGCTGGTTAATGTTTTCCTAGGACCCTGGGAATCTTTATGAAATGTCAAGTCCAGGTCCTTATAGCCAAAATTGCAGCTAAGGCTAGGCCAAGGGAACATAATACTTTTAAAGCTTGTTGGCTCTCTTTCCAGTGTCCTTTATTTTCTCACCGAATATGGTGCTCATACACAGGAGACAAGACAATTACAAACTTTCTATTCGTTTTTAGATAAATGTTCTTTAGGACATAGGAAGCATTATGGGTTTCCCTCTCTCCAATCCTTTCTGCTAAGTCCCTTTTTCTGCTTTCACCCCAATATAACATTTGAAAGGAGAAGGCGCTGAGGTTTGACATCTTTCTAACCTTCCCCAAGTTTCATCTGATAGACTTCATCCAAGTTTTATCCTTTACTCATAGCTTGATTGCTATTCTTTTTTAATCACATCCTTTTCCCAACTTCGTCTACTAATCTATATCCATCTCCTTCTAAGCAAGATTCAAATGTGAAATCTTTAAGACAGCAATCCAGATTAAACCATTCTATTACAATCATTTGTTTCCTTCATTGGCAGTATTCTTATTTATCTAATGCAGTGGCTCTCATTAAAAACACCTAGAGAGCTAATGGGCAGGACAATCCCCAACATATCACCATTTGATTGGTATGAGATGGTGCCCTTGAACTGGTATCCTTAAAGCTACCCCAATAAATTCCAATGGGCAGCTAGCACTGAAACTCACAGCAACTGTTCTTAATCTTTAGTGTGCTCTAAAAGCACTGAGAGAGTATGATACTACAATAGCGGTGGATTATTTTTGTCGATGACTTCTACTTGGGTCATTTCAGAGTCTCCAAAGTAATGTGTTATTTTAAAAAGTCCCTTCCTCATTCTTACATGTCCCCATAATGGAAGTATCCCTCCATTACCCATATTGATAATAGTTCTGTTACACAGCAGATAAACCTAAATTCTTTCCATGATACTAGTGACTCTTCAAAACCGGGCTTCCATTTATTTTTCCAGATACTTCTCTATACTTCCCCTATGTTGTACCACTACAGACACAAACATGTGATCAACTCCCACATCTTTATGCTTTTGCACATGCTGTTTCTCCTACTTAGAACATCCTTTTTCTCCATTTTCACTTAGTGAAAGCCGCAAAAGAAAATTCAGTCAAGTTCAACCAAACCTTCTGGCTTAGACTTTTCTTAATTCTTCTTGACAAAAGTTTTCCTTTGACTGTTGCCAAAGAACTTTCTAGGTTTGCATTACATTATAGTCTTTTATGTTTATCTTCTTTGAAAATCTAAAAGCTCCAGGCAGTTAGGGACCATGCCTTATTCCTGTTTGAACTTCCAGAACATTGTACACTGCCTGGCTAGTTAGTGATCTATAAATGCTGATTGGATTATTTCTTTAGCTTTCAATATTAAAACTTCCTCGTGCCTCTGTATTACCCACAAAACTAGATTTGAAGCTCCAAAAAATTTTAAAGAGAGAGAGACATTTGGTCTCCTTTCTCTTGAATAGTCCTGTGCAAAGCATAAACTATGAGATTTCATAGTTGTCATTGCCAAGAAAATTCAGATAAAACATCCAGGCTTTTTTTAGTACGGGTATTTCTAAAAGTTGATCATATTTTATTTTAACAATTAAAAATATTTAATGTAGATAAGTGTTCTTTCTACAGTAAGCTTAAAGGCTGTTCCCATATGTATAAAAATCTATCCAGGAAAACTGAACTACGTTTATGATTCTAATCTGATTAGGAACTGGGCTCTAGGCAATTCCCCCAACCTCCTCAGGGGCTGGTTCTCCCTTCCCCAACCAAATCCTCATTATTTTTTAATATCCTCCACATTACCACTGCTCAGAGATATCATCAAAGGAACACACTGTACTGAAACCCAAGCAACAGAGGGAGACTTTTGCTTGTCTGGTCCTCACAAACATGTCTGTCAAAAAGAAGGTAGAAAAATGCCTCCTGGTGAAAGACATCAAGATGGTGCCAAGCACTGTGGAAAAATCATCCATTAACATTTTGTTTTTATGAACATTCACTCCCAGGGGTGCAGCCAGGGCCAGTAAAACTTCAGGTTATCTGCTCTACAACTTGAGTAAGTCAACCTTTTCCAGGGACTCTTCCAAACCCTACACTTAGGCTGAGGAAAGCATGATAATCCCCAGGGACAGTGAAGCTTTACTACTTCAGAAAAGTGAGCAGGGAGAAGGAGAGGAGAATGGGGCTCAAGAGCTTAAAACACCTTGAAAGGAAGGGGTTCAGTTCTTACAGAGTTCTTAGGTAAGGCAAGAAGATGGTGCCACTATGGCTTTGGACGTGGGCATCCTAGCTTTTCTGTTTTGTTTATGAAGGTTGCCCAAACTTTAATAACTCCTTACTTAACTTGTACTTGCTACTATAAAAAAGAAAGTCTCTATTAATGAAAAGAATGGCATTGGGTTTGATGAAAGTCCTATAAGTTAACATGAGCTGGTTTTAATTAACTATAACCAATACACTTTTTTTGTTCTTATCAAATATAAATCACACTATATTACAACTAAGAGGCCATCTCAGGGACACTTGGAAACATGAAGCACATCTGATACATTACTGTAATTGGAACTTGCTAGGAAGGATTTTAAAAAAAAAAAAAAACAAAGAGAAACATGGCGGAAAAAGAAGGAGTAAAGAGCAATCAAAAATATAAAATAGCACTTACGTTGACTTGGGAGTAAAACCCAATACATGAAATGCTAGAGAGTACACACATGTAAAAATGGTGCTGTCTCCGATACTCATCTGTTATGCTGACATTCAGTCAAGGTAGCATGAGAAATGAAACCAATAGGGAGTGAGTGTGCAGGGTACCTTAATTGAATACTTGCAACTCTGTAGGGCAGACATTCTGGAGGATGTGTTAACTTGTATAAAACCATAAGTTATACAGTGACAAAGTAATTTGAATCTGATTGATATGGAAATTCATGTTCTATCCACTTTATCATTTTGAATTGATCTCAATTAATAGTGGCTAAAATAATAATTCATAATTATTGACTAACAAAATTATATACTACTTACGACTTGCAATGCATTTGTAGTATACTAATGCTTATAATATGGCAATAATCTGTAAGAATGCTGGTACTGTAACTGTTTCCCAGATGAAGGGAGGCACATAAAAATTAAGTAAATTACCAACAAGATAGGGTCAAATTCTGATCTTTCACCTTAGTCTAGTGCTCTTTGCACCTTATCACAGATCCTCAGTAATTAATAATCCTTCCCATGCCACACTCTGTAGGAAGTCAGAATGCCAACATAAAAATAGAGATATTTTCTAATTAAAGATGCTTTCTTTAAAATATTTTCCTTCCATCCTTCTGGAAAAGAACTGGATTTACTGAGTAAATAATAGATCTGATTTTTTTTTTTGTTCCCAGGCAAAATGAGAGCAGGGGGCAAATACTGGCCAAGGGTCAAAAAGATTGGATTCTCTGTAAAGATTTATGCACATCGATGTTTATTGCAAAATTAATCACAGTGGCCAAGAATGGAAACAACCAAAGTGCCCTTTGGTAGATTACTGGATAAATATGATGTGGTATATAAACACACACACACACACACACACACACACACACACACACACACACACAATGGAATATTGCTCAGCCATGAGAAAAGATAAAATACTGCCATTTATAACAACATGGATGGATCTTGAGAATATGCTAAGCGAAATCAGTCAGACAGAAAAAGTTGAGAACCATATGATTTCACTTATTTGTGGGATATAAAACTGAAAGCAACAAAAAAGACAAATAAACAAAAACTCCTAGACACAGACAGCAGTTTAGTGGTTACCAGAGGGAAGGGCGAGAGAAAGGAGAGGTAGACAAGAGTCAAGGGGGTCAAATGCATGGTGACAGAAGGAGATTTGACTTTGGGTAGTGAACACACAATGCAATATACCTATGATGTGTTACAGAATTGTACACTTGAAACCTATTTAATTTTATTAACCAATAAGTTATCCCAATAAGTTTAATTTAAAAAAGAAATCTGAGTTCTGCTTCTGGTTATCTGTCATTAGCTACTTGCACTTGGCCAATTTTTTTTTACTTCCTATAATTCTCATTTTATTAATATCTAAAATGAGAGGTTTAGAATACTTAATCACTAAGGTTTTCTCTAGTCTTAACATGCTAATAATATCTACACCCAAGACTTCATCATATCTCTCTCTCAAAAATTTTTAGAATACAGTTCTGCTCAAGAAAGTTTCATAAGGACATAAGCACAGTTATTATGTCAGTCAAATAAAGAGAGAGCCACAACTCTTGTTATGAATGCAAAAGTACACATAAGGCCAAAGAGATTCACTAAGGTGCATTGAAAACACATCAGTAGTTCAGTATATAGTTCAGATAGAGTCATGAATTATTTTTGAAATGTTATAATTATTACAAATGTTAAAAAATATACTTTAATAATAAGCAAATATAATTATGGCTAGTCATCCAAGGAAGTAGTGGGGAAGTAAAACAAAACAAAAAGCAAAATCTTTGAAATCTGGACCAAAGTTCCTACCTGGGGAACAAAACAAAACACGACTGCGACCAAAAAGCTTTTGTGAAATAAAAGTCAAAAATCATTATCCATGAGAGAGTCTGGTAACATTTTATTTCTAAGTTATTAATATCACTAAATATTATGTAAGTCACAGAATGGATATACCTCGGGGTATTCATGGAAATGATTTTGACTTCATTTTCCAGAAAGTAATTCTAAACCTAATGAGCAAATCCAAAACTGCACATTTCTAGGCAATGAGCCAACATACTAATTCCTTCTCTATTAAGAGAGAGGACTTGGAATTTTATGTTACATTATTATGATCACTACTGAAGCTATAGCTTGTCCCATGAGGTATGTATGACCTGTTTCAAAATTCATGTGAGCTTAGAAGCATCAGGTGGTAACCTTGGTCCTTATTACTGTAACAAACTAAAGTTCTTCAAGTAATTACAGCAATCACTTTAATACTTCTTTCTTGACTTGTGCATTGTTGATGAAGGGACACCACATTATGGCCAAATGTCTAAGAGAGTCATTTTGGAAACTATGGAATAGATCTCGCAATTGATTGTCTCACATACTCCCAACTTTATTTATTTTTTTTAATTGAAAAAGGGTAGGAAATGAAAAATGGCATTAGGTTGCTTAAATAGCATTGTCCAATGTGAGCAAGTAAGGAGGGACTACTTGTTGAGTTCTTTCTGGTATTAAAAATAAAGATGAAAACTTCTGTATAACACTCTAGGATTACTGATTAGAAAAAGTCTCCATGTCTTTACCAGTATTAGAGCACTCTGGTAGCAAGAGGAGGCTCGGGAGAGTGATTGTGATAAATTTCTGACTTATGGGCTTACTCCTCACAGTGGTGGTATACAAACATAATAGACTGTCAACAGGTCTTCATCTAATATTCAAATGAGATTTCGTGAGCATCTATAATGCCCCAGCTCACATGGAAAATAAATTAGAAAACTAATATGATTTCACTCATATGTGGGATATAAAACAAAAAAGCAATAAATGAACAAACAAAACAAACATACAAACAAACATAAAACCAAACTAATAGACACAGACAACAGAATGGAGGTTACCAGAAGGGAACGGGGCTGGAGGGAGGATGAAGAGGGTAAAGGGGTCAAATACATGGTAACAAGAGGATAGACATGGGGTAGTGAGTGTACAGATGTCTTATTATAAAGTTGTACACCTGAAATTTATATAATGTTATTAACCGATGTTACCCCAATAAATTTTTGAAAAAGAAACCATGCATACTTTAAGAAGTTCACATTCTATCTGAGATACTTTTGAGCTATTTCTAATTTACAAAACAGCTGAGTTGTGTAGTTTTACATTATTATTGTTGTTGTTGTTATTATTAATTATTATTATTATTATTTCAACACAACTTTTTCACTGACAAATGAAGAAAATCAAGGACCATTTGTCCAGCAAAGACATCCCAGTTGTGTGTGTTGCTTTCATTATCCAGTAATGAGTCACTCAGGCCCAAACACTCATAACTAACCTCCCTGAATATATTCTTATGAGTAAGCAAGGAGATATTTGGCTTCCGACCTTAATATTTGAACAAATGACCAATGATGTGTGCCTAGGCCACAACCACCTTCTTCTTGCCACTTCAAGTCTTCCCGGGGATTAGTCACTTGATAAATCTTCCATTGAATGGGCTTTAAATTGTAGGCTAATCGACAGGGAAAACAAACAAAAGGGTTTATGTGTTTTTCATTAAGATCTGGGCTCTGGCCTAGGATGCCTCCTCTAGAGGAAGCTAGGAAGGGAAATGTCTTAAATATCCAAAAATTGCTCACCACAGCCAAAAGGCGCACTCATTATACAAGACATAAGTTGAAATGCCAGAAATGGGCTCACAAAATTAAGTATAGTCCTCATTCCCTAAGTAAAAGACCCAAGGAGAAATATTTTCTACTATAATTGGAGAGGCTGGGTCAGGTAATGGAAAAAACACTAAACTAGTGGTCGGAGTACCTGGACTGAGTTCAGCATAGACTGCTATATGACCTTAAATGTGCTTCTTATCTATGCCTCTGGCTATTTTCTTCATCCACACAACAAACAGCTCAGAAAAAGATCAGGAGGCTCACAAACCAGGTTTTTAGGGATCCATGGCGGTGTTTCAACAGTTCTGTAAACACGTAGTTTTAATGTTATTTTTAAAAGGATATTAATCATTTAATCTAAAAAATGTCTAAAGAAGTACCTATGTCTTAAAGAGACACAAATGTCCAAATTTTCTATGATAAAAATTTAACCATTGTCAACAATGCTATAGCCTTTTCACTCCTGTGGCCCAATCTCCAGAGCTTTCTCTTGCTAGGTCAAGGTTCAGAGGCAGTGGTAATCACCTAAGATGGTACTGCCACGTTCGGTGCCTTTTTAACACTGCAGCTATGTAAGAACATGGCCAGGGAGTAAGTGACTAAGAGTTTACAGTGTTGCATTGCCTTTAATACTGTGATACCTCATTCCTTCCTCTTTCTTGTGGTCTATTTCCCATCATATTTATGAGTCTGATGTTCTCATAGTAACTGATCAAGAAGTGCTTTCAAAGATACAAGGTCTTGCCCTGTAAAGAAAAAAAGACCTTACATCATCTATTCCTAGGCTAACTTGAAGAGTTTTCCATTAGTGTTGTCTTAAGCCAGCTTCCAAAGCAAGGATCAGAGTATTAGGTTAACATGTGCCTTGAATTTTCAATAGATTTATAATTTTTCTTTTCCTTAGAGAGCTACTACCTATCAAAACAGTCAGTGCAATTAGAACAGTTTCCTCCTATACTTAAAAGGTTTCCGAGATGAATGAGGTCTATTATCCCATCAGTATTGTAAGCTGCAAATTCTATTTTGTCTAATGAGAATGACATTATCTGTCTTGCTTCCTAATACATATTTTATGAGAAGTGAAAGAAACTCAGAATAATGTAGTCAGAACAAATTAAGAAATACTCTGACTGAAAAACGCTGCAGAGCTTATAGAACTGGCTACAACTAACAGCAAATAATTGGATTTATAATGCTTTGTCATTAGGCAGTTACTAGCTCAACCCATATGTCTCCTATGTATAGGTTTATATGTAGGTTTAGATGATGGCTAAAGAGAAAAGGGTAAACATAATATGGTTAAATAAAAGTCAACTTTTCTTCTAAATAAATTGCATTCAGTAGGATCTACCTTGAGAATTAAAATTAGCATTGTACCATACAACAAAAACTATGCTATCACTTATGTACAAGACACATTGATGTCTACGTCGAGATTCTTCTCAAGCAACTTCTGTACATTCATTGATAGGTACCTCTCTTGCTTCTTTACTCTACCTTGAAAAGTGCTCAAATTCTTTCTTCTCACATCTGCCCACTCCTTACAAAAACCAGAACATGCCTAATTCTGCCACCCTCATCAAGATAAATCCTTCCATTATGTTCATTTACAAACATTAAAACATTTTCAGTTACCTACTCTCTTTGCATCTTTACCATACTCTTTGCTTTGATGTCTCAAAAAACTTGTTTAGAGCACCACCATTCTACCAAAAATGCTCATGAAAATCACTAATGGCTTCCTGAGTTACCCAACTTGGTGGCTTTTTCCTCATTCTCTTTCGGGACTCTGTAGCTGAACTTAAAAATGGCCTCTCTTGTTTCCTCTGAAAGTACAAAACCCTGGTCCTACCTTACCTTCACAACTGTTCTGCCTACTGTGCTACCTTTCCTTCCTCTTTACCTATTCCATATACATCAAAACTTTATGAGGACTCGCATTTCTGTCTTCCTTGTTTACTGATACATTCCTAGAACCATGAGTAGTGCCTGGCCTGTAGCAGGCATTCAGACAGTTGTTGAATAAATAAATTTTCCAATGTCCCGAGTCAACTATTAGAAGTCACTAAAGCTACTATGCTTCTGATTTTTGCATTCAGTTAGAAAACAGAAGAGACGGGAATAAATTACTAAGTAGTAGTAGTGCAAGGCCTCTTACACATATGATAAAAACCCTCTGCTCTGTATGATTACTGCTATTATCCCTCAGTAAGGTCCTAGCTGGTAAGTGCATAGCTGATGGAAACCACGCTCTTTCCAACATGACTCATAACATTCTAGCACTCATAAGACCAAAGATGCAGGTCTACCTCCATTCAGACCTGGTAAGTCATTTCATTCGGTGGACCTCCAGCCTGAATTGCTTTACAATACGTACAGGGAGAGCTGACAAATGGACCGACCCCAAATTAATCAAAATAAACATTCTACACCAAAGACATTCATAATGCCATCATTGTGAATACACATACTTTCATTGCTAAGAATTTTTATAGTTCCAAATGTATTTCTATTTCAAAATAATTGAGGAACCCACGAAGATGTTTTATTTCATGTGCATCCAAATGTTATGAGTTATTTTCCAATCTTCCTTCACTGGGACAGGCACCAAAATGATTAGAACAGGGGTCATATAAATGCTTGGATCAACAAAAAGAACCTTCAAACTGCACTCATGATAATGTGGGTGACAGATTTATTCTTCATAACGGCTACGTTCTTTTTGAGTTTTTGTACATAAGCAATAAAGCTTATCAAACATCTCCAGTTATAGAGCTATCTAAGAGGAGGCAGAAATGTTTCTAGACCTGTGTTTGCTTCATTTGGAATACGTGCAATTGAGGACACATGTGCTCTGATAGCATACAAGTGATAAAGTCCACCTATTGCGCCTATGCTTATATTCTTAAAAACAGAGTGACCCAGAATAATGGTCATTTTGAATATCAAGAGAATTTTAAAACTTTTTGACCATGGGGCATTGATACCCACCTTTTTTTAGAAACCGTTTTGGCAAAGTAGCACACTGATATATTTGCTCACAAAGATTTGATGTAGTATTTAAAAACAGATCTCTTCTTCATGTAAACACAGATTAAGAAGAATGTAAATCCTCCAAGTAGGTTTATTCTTTTAATAAGGATTTTAATAATATAGTTATAAAGCTGGGGTGCTCAATGCCTTAAACAGTTAAGAAAATAAATGGAATCTGGCAGAACATTTGTTCTGATTACTAGATGTTTAATGATACTTGGAACATCAAGATGCATGTGAAATTACACTCAATGATGCACACAGAACAACTTGGAAAGGATCAGATCTCATTTTGACTTAATTCTTTTCTCTTGGAATATAGACAAACCACATTCTTGTTTTCCTCCCACACACCCCACTCCCCTTAGATTAAACTAGTATATTACTTTTGATTGATATTCATCTCCACAATTTGTGCTTTTCAAAAGGATAATTATTATAAGAATTACAATTTTCAGTTTTTCCAGTAATTGGAAGATATGAATTTAAATCAGTATTCTTATTTCCTAACTGATCAAGCATGAAACATAATTCATGAAATGTTTTCAAAATGTATGTTTAACTATTCTATGCAAAACTTAATGTTCCTTCAAATTTAATTTGACAGAGGGTTATATGTGGTTGAAATTTTTCCTCTAGCAATTATTCTATTTTAAATGTTGCAGCTACACATACTAATAATGTGAAAAGACAGGGACACTATTACCTGAAAACTCATACATAATTTTTTCATAAGGCATTCAGAAGTTATTAACTAAATATTCAGGTTAGTGATGATTCAAGGCCAGCTATATAATGTCTGTTATCACTACGTAACTGCTGTAGTGCTTCATACCATCAATATGCTGCTTTCTCATGGACTGTGTCTATCAGCTATAAGAGTTTTTATATGCCAATTTTGTGCCATGAAAAAATGAACTGACTAAAGTACCCACGCCAGTCATCCATTCTAAATAATTACAAACTACTTACACTCTAAATATTTAGATTACTGGGAATCTCAATGTTGGAACAACACCTTTCCCTCTGCAGAAAGCAAAAGGCTTTCTGATCGCATGTCCTTGAATGCAATCCTAATACACATATGAAACAGATTGGAATAGTTGAGGTGTTTGAAAGAAAAGAAATCTGATTTTTATAAAGATTGGCATGAAGATCATTTTCCTTGGTCCAAATTTACTTTGTTAAACATACCCCCAATCCTAATTGCATTTGCTAAATATAAAAGTGCCTATTTTCTTCTGAATCACTTTTTTTTCATGTTTTTCAAATTTTCACATCAACATAGCGCAGGTTAAGAATGAAAGTGTAGAATTAAATCCAAACATGATGTACCTGTGAGGAAAACACTGAAGAGTAAGTACTAAAAATTAGGGTTCAAAAAAGAAGGAAACATTTGTCTTTCTGTTTCTGGGCATGACTGGTTCTAAAGTTGACTCGGAGAGGTTTGCATGCAAAACCCCCTAGCAACATTCACAACTTCTCAGAAATAATCCTTTCGTTATGGGTGGTACTTGGTTGCAGGTTTGGGGTGGAAATATAAAATTGCTCCAAGAGGTATTCCTGACAGCTGGCAGCTTCTCTGTCTCTCCATTTTTTTTTTTAAGGCAATGAGTTTGCTAATGAGCAAAGAGTGAGTGATGCTGTGAGAGTCCAATGTTGGAGTCTAGGTCACTATCGAACAGAATCAGTCTGGACACTGATCCATGTCTCACAAATCTAGAAAATCTTGTCTGAGAATTACAACATAATCTCTCAAGCTCCTATTTATAAACCCTGGAAGCAATTCTTAATCTTGCAGAGATAAAGAGTGAGGCAAGAAGGAAAAAAATATTAGACAACCTCCTGACCTTTAAAAGCAACAATGTTGAAATTGAATTAAATATTTGGAAGAAGTAGCCCTATTTTCCTCCAATTGATCCTTACATTCCTAAAAGAACCATGTTTAATTTTGTTCATGTATCTGAAGACTGTGATTTTAAACATGTTATTTTAAACCTCAGATAGCATACACTCAGTTCTGCCCACCATTATGGGTGGCATGACAGTTTTTCTACACATCACTTAATTGCCGGTAACAGTTTCTCCATTTTTGGCAGAGCAATCTCCACAAGGCTTAAGTGATGGAACACTGGATTGGGCCAAGACCTGACTTCCAGTCATGGTACTTCTAACAGCTGCCTACATACACGTGGGCTCTATTATTGCCCATGCTAGAAACCAGAAGGTAAATCTCAATGGGTGGTCGGCTTCCTCAGCTGTAAAGACCCCTACCCTGCTGGGGGCATGCTGCCTCCCCTGAGGGGAGAATCCTAAACTTGATTCTAAGATCAGCCCTTTCAGCCTTCAATTCCCCATCCACAGAATGAAAGAGTTTACAAATTATCACGAATTCAAATGAATCTGTTGTTTTAACCAAAACTACAAATGATTACTCACCATAAACTGTCTAAACACACAACATCTGATAAATGTGCATCTAAGACAATGAGAAATAATAAACACTATTCTTTCAGTAGAAAAACATAAACTTTAAAAAAAAATCATTTAAAAACCTTCTGGAAACAGTTTTCTTAGTATAGTCTTCCTATGTCTCTGAATTTGAAAAACATTGCCTGTAAAATCGCTTTGGTTTAAACCCAGTTTCTATTACAAAGGAAGAACAAGGGGAAACCAACCAGTGGTTAATTTAGGCATTAATGCATGTATTAATGTGATAGCAGACTCAACTGTCTACTATTTATTGAAGTTTTATGTCTATCTTCTGCTCGGCACTGGGGGGTGGGAGGAGAAAGGGGCGGCACATCTGCTTTCACAATTATAATATAAGAAAGAGTCTGCTATGTGCCTAAGTCTGGTGTAAGGAGTTCAAAGGTTCAGAGCAGGGAGGCTTGGGAAATCAGAGTTCCATGGATGACAAGGAACACTTGCCGGACTATTTAGGACTGGCAAAAGGTAGAGTGGCAGATTGTGAGTGATCCAAGTAGGAAAGCATAGGCAAATAATGGAAGAGAAAACTAAAGTTAAAAGCCTGAATATGATCTTAGAAGGTCTTAAATACCATGCTAAGGACTTTGAATTTGGCAGATAACAGTGAACCACTAAAGGTGTATTGGAGACAGAAACAACAGTCTCTAAGTAATTTATAAAATGTCTTGAATACAGGCAAGATATGATAAGGGCCTAAATTAGGAAGACAACAGCAGGGTGTCAAAGCATGAGTGTATACAAGGGACTATGGGTCTAAAATTAGCATAATTTGGCAATCAACTAGATGCAGAAGCTGAAGGTGCTGGAGTTGCCAAAGATGCATCTGAGATGTTTGGCCTGGACTTTTGCTCTTAGGAGAAAAGTAGACCCTTAAATATATGGGGCAGCTAATAAAAGAGGTGGTTTGTATTGTTTATATTGGATGTGGGGGAAAGTCAGGAGACAAGTAGACAAGTCCTTTCAACCCTGGAACTGTAAGAATTTTTGATGTTCTGGCTTTGGAAATTTTAAATTTGAGATACTAGAAACATTTCCCAGTGTAGGTTTTCCAGCAAAAAAGAGAACTTTCTTAAAGCTGAAACTCAGGAAAACATTAGAATCCAAATAAATAGGTCTGAAAAGCTTTTATGTAGAAATAAATTTGCGGCAATAAGTAAAATTTCTAAGAGACATTGTATAGGAAGTCACATTTGGGGATCTGAGGGTCAGCAAAAACGATGGAGAATTCTCCTGTGTTTCCACCTTATCTCCGAAAAGGTGGAAACACAGCAGAATTCAGTGTCTCAGATGTGAAGAAAGAGGAGATAAAGGATTTCCACATGAAAACTCTAGGGTCAATGAAGGCCAATAGGGGACCAATAGCACTTGATAATTACTTCATCTGTGGTCTTGGCTGTCTTAGTACAGTGGTAACAGAAAGCAAATGGTGGGGAAATGGGCTACATGTAACTAAAGTCTGATAATTTCACCAGTAAGAGGAGGGATGGGAGCTCTAAGAAGCAGTGCAGTCAAGTGAAGGGATTTTAAAGTAAAGGATAGATGAATTTATCATCAGAAATGGGTGAAGGCACCTGCCAAAAAGGGAACAATGAATGAGAAAAAAATACAGAAGAAGCGGTAGGGGACGATATTAAAGAGCCTGGGTAAAAAAATATTAGGTGTCTGAGTTTCTTTTTCTATGCATGGGAACCAAAGTTAAAAATGAGACAAAGAAATAAAAGTGTCAACAGTCTAAAGATGAAGGTGCTCATTTAAAAAAGTTTTCCTTCTTGTCTTAAAAGAAATGCCCTCATTTTTTCCCAGAGCTAATTCAACCTCTTGGGTCCCTGACCTCACCCTTCTTCACATTCTCTAATCAATTTGTTCCCTCTGGTCAGTTCTCCCTTTAATCGAGTCTCCTATTGACAATGCAGGACTGGCTCCGGCTGGTTCCATGCCTAATCTATGCCTAGTGCATATCTGTTCTTATCTCTGGATAGTAACTTCACAAATGTTACCCAAGATAATCTGAATGATACCGTGGCAAAGGTAGGATCCCCACCTTATCGGCTGTCCAAAATCTCTGCATCATATGAAGTGTCAGGGCTACAACTTAAGATGAGGTCTGACTCTTCAAACCTTGTGTTTCTTTCTCCTAGGCAGAGCTCTTTCTAGATACTTGTCAAGAGGCCGGCAGCAGACTCTGTTTCTGTCTAAACATTACAAAGTACTGGCTTGCTGTCAGAGACCAAACTTTAAATGGCTGAAATAGCTTGATAGATTGTGTGAAAATTTTATGGTCCTTCCATCAGACACCATAATTTACTATCACATAATACACAGTTAGAAGAACCAAAAGAAACCATCCCACAAGAGCAAACAATGTGGAGGCAGTGGCCCTTTGACACTCTGAGGCCACAGGCATTATATGGATCCAATAAGAAAGCTGCTTCTACGAGCAACAGAACCACCTCTTGATCTTGCAAAATGTTTTTGGACACCTAAAGGCTCTTTTATTGCTGTGGTTGATTAAAATGAAAAGCTTAAATGACTAAAAAGTTCTTTTTGATGAGTTTTTGCCATGAACTATGGACCTTGTAGTCCAGTGGGACTTGAGCCCTTTGATCCTGGGCACTCACATAAATTCGGAGTCATAAAACAACATTGGATTTGATTTTACTAGTGTGGCTGATGTTGCCAGATTTGTAATGCAATCTTGTTTTCTCCCCTTCTCATTTTTGGGCCTGTTCACCATTGTTTTATAGCAAAAGGAAAGGAGTTTCCATTTGTTTTTGGCAATCAAACTTCAAGATTGAGCCACTATTTGAGAATGTTGGAATTTCACAAAAAATAATTATATTCTATTATATTAATCGTTATTAGAATCAATGTTATTTTATGTGCTGGAAATAAAATACCAAAAAGGAAAACCCTTTTCTACATGAAAATAATTATAGATTTGCCACTTAAGAGAGCTAGAAGATGATGTGATTAAGAACTATAATACTCGAGTTGAAAATAGGATATATGATCAGAGGTAATATTCATCAATTTTCAGGAGGACTGATTGAAGATAAATTTTAAATTATAAAAAGACCCCCAGGTTATTTATTAATGAGTGGCAAGACACATCTTAGTTTTCGAATTTCTCTACCTAAAAAAAGCTGGTATCTGAGGTAAGTAAAGGAATATTCAATGAGACATTTATTTAACAAAAAGGCGTATAAAAATGTAATTAGATATTTAATTCACTTCTTTTCCTAATCTGTTTTCCTATGTATGCATCTGTACAATATAACAGTCCTATAACTTCTAATTCTAGAAGTGAAAAAGTTTTACTATAAAAAGTCTGTGAGGGAACACCAATGCAAGTAATTTTACAGAAACCAAATTGATCAATAGTAGATCACAATTATTTATGTTTTATGGAGTTAAACATAAGTTTGGGCTCACTTAGGAAGATTAATGATCTATTTAGCCTGTTCACTAGACCCAGGAATACTAATTGAAGATGGGTAAACAATTTTTAGCAATTTTATTTTTCATGGATTACATGAAAGCTGGGAAATTGCTCACCAAGATTATTTTGTGAGTGACTTGGGGAACACGAGTCAGAAGAGGTCTCAACAATTCTAATTTGAAAAGAGTTACTGTCAAATATATCAGCATCACTATCCCATAGGCAATGCCTTGTGACATTTTCAGCTGTTGTTTCTCAATCCTTGCTTGAGGCCCCAGTGAATATTTCAGAGTATGGTCCATCCAAAGAAATATAATTCCAGCACACATTAACCTCCTTGCCTTTTGGTGTGACTATACTAGATTAAGCCATATGAAACTGCTTTTATAAATAAAACAGGTCAAGTATTGGCAATTTCATATAGTTCAACTTATAAACTTATAAACAAATTTGTAAAAAAACCTCCATTAACCTATGTTTTCTCAATACTTTAAATCACATTATTATATCTATGTTTTTGCAGCAAACACGAGTCACGGCAGGGAGGAGTGTTTTGAAAATGCAAATCTATTCATGTCACACATTCTTCTGTTCAGAATTAGTCAGTAGATTATCATTGTTCTGAAAATGAAATTGGGAAACCTTAAAAAGACCAACAAACCCTTCCAGAATTCAGCCTCTTGCCCTCTTCCACTCCAGTGTTTTTCAAACTGCAGTCCATGACCATTAGTAGGACAGCAAACCAATTTATGCTTTAACTTCAGCATTTTTCAAACAAGAGAGTCGAACATTTCAGAGGAGATCAGATGAAATAAATTCTTCTTACTTATTTCTCACATATATACACATACAAACATGTAGTCTGGGTTTCAACATAAAACACATTTTTTAAATTCTGGAATTCAGTTTAAATACTCCAGAGATTCATCCTCAACCTTTCTTCTCTTTGTCGCTTATTGAGCTACAGTCACATCGGCCTCTCTGTAGCCCTTCAACCAGCCAAACTCCTCTTGACACTTTAGACCTCTGCTTAAATGTCACTTCCTAAAATTATCCTTCCCTGACCCTCCAAAATCTAAATTATATCTTATCATAGCATCTCACACTATATATTTATCCACAGCACTCATTATATATTTATCGAGTGATTATAGTATCAATATCTGTGACTCTGACTAGACTACAAGCTCCAAGAAAAAGCCATGTCTGTTCTGCTACCTTTAGCATCTAGTAGAGTGCCTGATACCCAGTACTTAATATACAGTGAATGAATGAATGCTAGAGGGACCTCTAATTTCCTTCTGATAATTCCATTCTCAGATGCAACACAGATGATCAATTTCATAAGGCACTGTTTTTAGGTAGCTCTTTGTCTTTTGTCATATAGAATGTGTGTGTATATGTACAGTCATAAGCACACCATGTATTGCTTCTGTAGATACCTTAGGCTTTATGCCTATGAGTACAGACCTGTGTGCACATATCTGTGAATGTTGTTCTGTGAAATAAGCTAAGAGTAATTTTATTTTTCATGTGTTTAAAGTAAAGCTCTGAACTGGAACGCTGCTTCAATGGTCAAAAGAAAATCTACTTCAAGTTTTAAGAGAAAAAGGGGTCAAACTGCCCTCCAGTGGTGAGATTGGGCAATGGCTTCTAAAATAATTGTAAAACACACTGATAACCTATTACACAAACCCACATATATCTGCAGGGTACCTATCACAATTAATACTTTAAATTATGTGTATTACATTTATTTGAAACAGATAGGAGGTCATACCATACAGAGTATAGTAAAACAAAATAAATAAACATAACTATTACAGAGACATCTACAGCAGCTTCAAGAGACAGCAAAAGAAATTGTCACTCATGGCAATCTTAAGACCTGAGACCTGACAAATCTCTTAGTTGAGATATAAGATCTGAAACTTGCAAATTGCATTAATTTAAAGATGCTAACAGTCCATTAGCATATGTTCTAATATTAGCTAATATTAAATAGTATAAGCTGCCTGTTGTTATTTAGCCTTTATGGTATAAATTCTATTTTCCTAACTAAATCCTCTGAGTCCAGAAATTCACACTATGGATGTCGAAGCCTACATGAGGTTGGCCTTGTTAGCATGGACACATGCTACAAATAGGAGACAGCACAGGGAACAACTATATCGCCCCAGGTGCTTAAGAAATTAGTAATGCTGGCAGCTCTGCTGGAGAAGATCTGAGAACAACTAAAGAAGCCCATGTTTAAACTGCAGAAGTTAATGAAGTAAGCAGCTGACAAGACGCATAGAAGTTTTGCCCCAGTGTTTTCTTACTTAATTTATGGCCTCAGAAATTGATTTCTCTGAAACTCAGGTTTCAAATTGCTAAGATGATTATAGACAAATATAAAGATTATGGTGATAAATACTAGAGGCTTGTCCTCAAACTGGGCTCAGGGCCAGTTGTTTGAAAAGAAGTTGAAGAGAACAATATCCTACCTGCTCCTTTCCTCTGTACTAAGGCAGGAAGAACAGCTAGTCATTTCTGAAACCAGTGAAATAAGAGGACTCTGTTGTTATTTTTC
This sequence comes from Macroglossus sobrinus, assembly GCA_004027375.1. Lineage (NCBI taxonomy): Eukaryota > Metazoa > Chordata > Mammalia > Chiroptera > Pteropodidae > Macroglossus > Macroglossus sobrinus. The sequence continues at coordinate 1,321,127 of PVKZ01000149.1, read as the reverse complement.
TCTTTCACCACACCACACAAATGTCTCCATTGTTTTTTTTTTTTTAATCATATAAAGAGCTTGTATAGGGTAAGAACAGGGGATGATCTGCAGAGGTCTTTGCCATAGGATGAGGGGAAGAGAGTGAATGAAAAATTTTAAAGCTATTACACTAAAGAAAGTGAATCTAATTAGTAGACAAGGTGGCAGTGAAAAGGAAGCAGATTTAAAAAACCAGACAGACCTGGTTATTAAATCTTGCCATCACACTAACCAGCTGAGAAAACTCAGGATAGCATTTTACTTCTCTGGGTCTCAGCTGATTAAAAATTATGTATATAATGCACTGAGCCTGGCAGAGCTGGTACTTTGTAGTCAATAAATAGCTATGTTTATAGTCATCTCCAATTAAGTTAGAAAGCAAAGAGCACTCAGCATTTAAACTCTAAAAAAATCAAACAAAAATATCTTCCTACTCCTTCCTAAAAATGTTCTAGAACATAGACCATACCCAATTTTTTCCAATAAGTGCTCATTTCTTTATTCACCCTTCCAACATTGTTGCCCTCTCTATCCAATCGATTGCCTTTTCAGGGAAGAACAAAAAGTAGAAAGAAAAAGGGGGGAAAAGTTAAAAAAGAAAGAAAGGGGAAAAAATGTAAAAGTCTACAAAGGCCTAAAGGTTGAAGGGTTTTGCTTAGTACTCATGAGACCACAGAGAAAGCAGATGAGGACGATCTTACCCAGCCTCTCATGCTCCATACCAGGGTCACCAACTTGATGTCTACAGGGCCAAGCAACCAACATCAACAAGCAAAGTTTCCCAGATTTAAAATAACAGAAAATGTGGGGAAGTATTGTGGCAAATTAGAACTCATAAGCTCATTTAAAATTATTCAAAGATGACTTTTTAAATGATACTTTTTAAATGACTTTTTAAATGAACTTTTCTGGGTTATGCTTGATGGTGTCATAAATTTAAGGACTCTGTGGCTCTTTTCATGCTACCTCCAAAAGAGCTATCTACTAAAATACTGTGTAGGAATCTCCCACAATGTCAAGTCAGATGGTTCAGCAATTATTCATCACATTTTGGCTTCTTGGTAGGACAAAGGGACCACAAAAGCTTAGGACTGAGTTGAGGCAGACACATGGGCCCACTCTTCCCAGGCCAGAAGTAACAGAACTTTAGAACTGGAAGGAAACAGACCTAATCCTACACTCTTACTTTGTGGCTGAGGAACCTATTATTCACCTTTTAATACAGGATTGTACAAAATTCACAAAATTATTGAGCGAGGCAGAACATGTCTGGAAAGAAGGAAGCACTCCCCACAGGCTTTAACAGACCTCACTTCCTCCTATCTCATGAAGAGTCAAAAAAGCAAAGGCTAACATTCAAAAAGTCACCTGTTCCAATATCAGCCTGTCAATGAAAGTCAAAAAACTATTGAAAAAAGAAAAACCATCTTGACCCATGTGAGTGACTCACATTTAGAGTTTAAGACTCAGTAGGGATGACAGAGCTGATAGTGCATAAAGGAGGCGTATAAAACCAGCAGTTTCCATGATACAAATGAGTCATGCTCAAATTCTTCATTCTACAACCAGCTTCCTTCCATCAGCAAGTACAGCTTGACATAAAGTCTGAATTATGTGAGCGAGACAGCAGCCTAAAGCCTGAGACGAAGGGCTTCTGGGTTGCTAAGTAAGCTAGGAAATTAATTGCTTCGCGTTTGCCATTAAAATTTGACTCTGAATATGTCTGCAGGTTTTTTGGTAGCCAGTGGCATAAAAGGCATCTTAAGACCAGTAAACTAGCAAATTTTCTAAACTAATATGTTGTATTATACATCTACAATAAAACAATGAATTAAAATATTTCTCAACATTTAATTTTTTTTCTTCTTTTTGGCAGCTCAGTAATGTATTATACTAATATCAGCACATAGGGGAATACCATAAGGGTTTGATGAAATCATATTTCATCTTTGTGAAAGTTTTGTTTATTGGTCTATAAATTATTCCCTTTCCCTCAAAGCAATATCCAGGAATTGACAGATTTAAATGTATTGTGTTGATAACAAAGAATATAACAAATGGAAAAGGCTCAGGATTTTCATGTCTTTATAAATTTAGCCATATCAGCTTAGTTTGTACTCAATTTTGCTTCAACAGCAATGTGTAAATTATGAAAAAGGACCAGAGTGAGATGAGTTGGAGATGGAAGAAATAAGGAAATCTACAAGTTTCTCTTAATGGAGGCCAACACATCATTCGGTTCTCTTGGGGACGACAAGGTGCAGTTAAGTTTCGAGTTTGGCATGCATCCCTGGATCATTTCACAGAGGGAGTTACCATATTAGAAATGTGACTGCATTGCACAACAATCAGGGGCCTGCCAGAGGCCAATGCTCAGTAAACTTTCTCCTCAGTTAAGGATTGTGCATGTGATAAATAGGGGTGTATGGGGGGCGGTGTAGGCGGGGGAAGGCTTCCTGTAAAGGAAATGTCACCGTTGGATAATTCTTTGTCTTCTATCCCACGATGCAAAAAACATTGGTTAAAAAAAGATAAAAACAATCTGTCATTCCCATGGCACCTACTTCCAAATTGCTTGAAGTGATATTTAAAATCAATATTTTTAAATTATCCAAATCTGCTCAAAAGCCAGATGAGAGGTATACAGTTTTTTGTTGTTTTGTTTTTCAACTTTCAAAATGGACAAAGCAGAGAGTTAAAGTTTCCTACCCATATCCTACATTCAAGCTTCCTTCCTGTCACAAAAAACTGAGTCCCCCCTGTAGATGTCTCATTTACCATTCTAAAAGTGGCATCCTATTCACTGAGAACTGGGCATCTGAAAAAGCACGAGAAGGCTACTGTGCTTTATTTAGACTGTTACTGAAAACGTGATCACATATTCCACAGAGAAAAGAGAATCTCTAGGAAAAAAAAATGTAAGAAAAAAAAAAGGGTGGGGAGTGGGAGGTATAAGAAACAGGAATTTACAAATTTTAAGTTAACTAATCTTAAGGCTGAAAGTACAGTGTGCTAGATAACTGAACTTAGTTTTTGGATGGTGGGGCCAATCGTAAAATTCACAGGTGCTATTAGATTATATGGCCTGGTCTCTCATTTTAGAAATTAGAAAACTGAGCCCAAAAGCATTTTCTGAAGTTCACATTGTTCATCATGTCAAACCCAAGACCTACGAATCCAAACCTTCTGATTCTAAATCTAATGTTCTTTCCATTATTGTATTTATTATTGGAAAGAGGACTGGCTTCAAAATCAGATAAATCTAGGTGAATTCAAATTCAGGTCCCCTTCTTAGTAGTCTCAGACTTCATTCTCTGAGAGCCTCATGTTTTATCATCTGTAAAATGGGGATGAATCTACACTTATATTTCTACATTTACTCTTTATAATACTAATGCTAAATGACTGGAAAAGAGATTGGCACACAGTAGGATTATGATTGAAAGTTAGGTACTATTATTTTTCAATCATAGGTTGTTATATAAGAAATATTTGTGCATCATCTATGTGTCAAGCACTCTGGTAGGTACTTTTAAAAGATATAGAGACAAAAATCTTTGCTCACTCCAGGGTGCCTAGAATGAACAAATTAATAAGTAAAATCTTGATGGTATGAAAATGATGCTGAAAACACACAAAGAATTTAACTTGAACTCATAAGGTGGATTATACATCGAGATGATAAGATTATATGAATCAACATAGAGCAGTATTCCAGAAAATGGGTTACTTGTGGGAAAAAGAATTGTGTGGGAAACAAGTTACACAGTTTTCTGTTTTGCAGGTCCTCTCTATACATGGTAAAGCCCTAGCAGGGGAACCAGATATTTCTCAAACTTATTTGAACATGAAATCTTCAAGGAGCATTTCAGGGGCTCATGGTTCAGTGGAACAAGCTTCAGGAAACCTGCTTTAGAATGCCTTGATAGAGAGCATGAAGGCAGAAGAACAGCTGGAAGATCATGGGAAAATTGCCTTAAGAGAGTAAGTCGAATTTCTCAAGTAAGTCCTCAACCAAAAGAGCATGAAGACTACTCAAAATTCAGGTCGCCTAATCATAAGGAGACTTGTGCAGAGAAAAAGAAACGAGCGATAACACCTACTGAGCCATGTCTATACGACCATGCCATTGGATGTGCATCACATTAAACAGTCCTGGAATGGGGTGTCATCAGCAGCACGATTGTCAGTGTACAGATGCCAAAACCAAGAAAACTGATTCTCAGAATAGTTTATTCATTTCCTAATGTCATAGTACAAAGAGTTCAACCAAGTCCCGACTCAAAAACCAGAGTTTTTCATATTCTCATCAGGTATAAAATAACATCACACCTAATTCTCTGACTACAATAAGGCAAAAGATCAGTTGTACAGTCATTTCATACAACAATTGTGATGATAATTTTCAAACCTTGCTCCTAAGCAATCTCAAAGAAATAATGCCATACTGTGCTGTGGGAAAATTAATTTTATCATGTGCTTTAGAAGGGCAGAACTATGTTTCTACACAGTAGTCATGAATTTCTGCAATGGCTACCATAGGCAAAAGTGTCTCAAATAAGTGAAAATCTGTAAAGGTAGATGTCAACTTTTCAAAAATGAAATCAGTAACATAGAATTATCCAAATGGAAAAATGAACCAGATGATGCCAAATATCATGAAGTGATCATAAATTCTGAAGGCAGAGTTTGCTAAATGAAGAGCATACTTGAACAAAATTAAAAATTTTTGCTGTGGTTATACTGTAAATAACATAAAATAGTAAAATCATGGACAGTGTCTGACCTGCCACCACTCTCCTACTGGAGGTTTGAATAGAAAAGTCAGCCATGTGCTTTGACTTTGTATAGAAGTTATATAAACAAGAGGCTCTGGAAATTGATTCATTCGAAGCATCAAGAAATCTTTGCTTTTGGACTACAAGAGGAAGATGTAAGATGTTGCACATTTTTAATAGCCAGTCCCAGGACCAAGCCTTGCCCTTTCTTTAGTGTAGCTCCACAAATGTTGGCTGCAGAGTGGGCATGAGATTAAAAACTCCAGACTCCTCCACATACAAGCCTTGGGACTCTGGGTTGAAAATGTCGATCTCCAATCAAATTATTTTAGGTGGTAAAAGGATCCCACTTTCAGGTGGGGAATTGAACAATTAAGTGACTCCCCTACAGATCTATAGTCAAAAACAAAAGAGAAAACTGAATTTAAGTTCTCTGCTTATTGAATCATATCATTTCTTTAAACTCCATGAAAACATTTCCCAGAATCTAAATACGATACATGTCAATTCTTGTATATGGTGACAGAATTAATCACTTTTTGGTGTACTTTAAGCACAAAATCTTTCTTATTCTAGAAAGGTATGTTGAAGACATCCTGAAACATGTCTGAATTGTCTACAATCTATAAGTGGAGAAAGAAAATTTAACAGGCAATTGAAGGCTGCCAAAATGAGCATAGAAATAGTCCTATGACAATAGGTGAGACTTTGTTACTTTGTGAAATAAAACAGGTAGGAATGATATTGAGTGCCCACAAGTACCGTGAGGCTAGGTTATTGTCTGTTTTATGAGCTGCATCTGTTCTGACTGGTTGGTGTTGCTGCCAATAGAATTATTGTATTTTTCCCATGTTCCAGAGAACAGGGGGTTAATTAAAGCATAAAGGAGCCAGGCAAGTGAAACGGCTCAGAGTGGGGACAAGGGCAAACTAGAGAACAAGTGTCCCAGTTGAAGCAGATACCTGCTACTCAACCCCTGCAGGTTGGAGTTATACAGGAAAATAAGCCCACTGTTGCCAAATTTGCCATTTTTTTAAAAGAAGCAGCTAGAAATCCTTCCATATTTTAAAATATTTATTCCTAATTCGATCTTTAAAACACTATTTGCCAACAAAACAATTCTCCAGAATAAGAGTTGATAATTTCCTACTGAGGGCTGTCTGTGACTGCTGAAATAGTTCTAACTGCAGTTAAGTGTATGGATTATGTACACTGCCCTGAACTGATGGCAGTAGTGTGCCATGGCCATAGGGTTTCAGCAATTAAGTATAAATCATAAATATGGGGCAAAAAGTTTTTTTTAATACTAATAGTATTAAAAGAGCAGACACTTCTTTCAGAGATACTTAACGAACACTAAAGACATAATTAAGAACATTTGTTTTACCATCCCTTGGTCTAATCTTTATTTTAAATAGAGATCATGATCTCAATATACTTTTTTTCCTTTCCATTTACTCTTTTCTTTCTCTTCTCCAAACTTTCCTTAGATTGAGATGTAAGATCATAGGACTTTTGTGGAGATGATGTTAAATAATCTATGTATATGCCTAAAACAATATCCAGGACAAAGAACTCATGAACTGTAAGCACCTGCTGTTGCTAGGAATATTACTTAGCTGTCAGAGCCCTCAACAGGGCTGGTCTCCAATTTGGGGAAAGCTAGCATTAACCCTTACAACTGAGCTGTTACTTAAAACTTCTGCCCACAGAACTACTCTGTACCTACCTACCTACCCGTTGTTAGAAATCTGTTTTTTAAATTAATCTCCTTTTCAGTTCTTCTGAGATAGCTGAGAATCTTTGGCACACCAGAACAAAGATAAACAAAGAGAGGTCTCTGTAGAGCATTTCATAACAAAGGAGATAAGGGCCTCCACCTCTCTTTTTCCCCTAGGAGACAGAGGTACTTTTCCACTTTTTTGTTTCTTTGTGAAATGGACTCATTCCTTCTTCTGAATTACTTAAACCAAGCTGGATGGGGGTGGCTGCAATTCATATACCCTATGACTTATTTAATGATCTTTTTGCTCCTTGCAGTGGTTTCATGTGTACTCTAATACATGATCTTAGCTATATTAAAAGTGCATTGTCACTTATTGAAAAGGAGAATATTTGATGCACAAACTTATTAAATTAGCAAGTAATCAGTTAGCACTAAGCACCAAGTTTTATTTAAATTTTGCTACTGTCCTTTCCTGAGGTATGGGATCACCCCAGCCATCAGTAAACTAGAATCAGTGCCCAATTCAGTATTAATTTATTTAAAATTAAGATCCTGAAGCTTGCTGCTGCAAGTGAACACCAAACATAATGGGATGACAGATGGTGGGATAAAGAAAATGATGCCTCAGTCTTCCTGGGCTTCACCTAAAAAGATCGAGCCAGCAAGTTCTAAGCACTCCCTGGGGATATGGAATGGATGGCTCAACACAACTCTTCCTGCTACTAGGGAGGGTCACTTCCTTGCGTGTCTTAATCTGCATGACATCATATCACGGGCATACACTGACAGACAGATAAATACAAACACATGAATGAAAGTAAGCCAAACAAAATAATTTACACTGTGCACAGGAAAAATAACTATTTAAATACCTCTTTCAAACAGCAAAAGTCTAAATATTCTATCATCTGTCTTGCTTTACAAATAAAATTATAATTTTTTCCTGGTCAAATCATTTTCACAACCTGATGTACTTGTGGTATTTTTAAAAAATAGGAATTGAATTCTGTTAAAAACAAAGTGCAAGGCTTTCATCCCCAGAACAGATTCAGTGCCCACTGGCAGGTGCAAGCTGCAGGTGCTGTCTAGGTAAATATACTTTCAAAAGGGACTATTTACTTCAACACATGAGAAAACTAAGAATCAGCCTAACATAATCAGGTCAATAGATCGAAGAGATATACCTGCAGGTTTTCAATTTCTTCTTTGTGCTCCCTCTTCAAGTGTAAAATAGCAGCTTGATATTCTGTAAGATGACAAAAGAAGCCAATTACAAAGAAGCACAAAATTATATGCAAAATTCAAAGTGAGCATCTTCAAGATTCTAGAGGTGGTTGTACAAGTAAACTGAATAAATAAATGCTACAGTTTGACATTAACTTAACAAGAGATATTGAACATTGAGATGAGATAGGACAAGTAGCTCAGGATAGAGGGAAGATTTCCCTCCATTTAGCAAACCTTGAATTATAAGAACCCCCCAGTTAGGCAGGTAGGATAAGGTTAAAAAATGATGAGTGTTCTAGATAAAGACGAGTCAGGTGTTTGTTTTTAAGGAGGAGTTAGAAGTTAAGGCCCCACACAGAACAAATAGAGACATAACAGACATGTTAAGAGCAGACAAATAGGAAATAAAAGAAAACTTTCTATATGAGATCAGAGAATTCTATTTTTAACACTGTCCCTCCCACCCTCCTCCAAAAAAAGTCTCTATTTGAATGCGAGCCCACTCAAACACCCAGGGCTGATTTTTAGATCTCTTCAGAAAGTCAAGACAATTTGTTACTGGATCAGAGAAGCTAGGGTGAGCAGAGACAGAAAGAAGGACAAAAATAAATTTCTGGTCCAATTTTAGTCTGAGTCTAATAATGTTTATTCCAACAATAAATCCCAAGTGTACACAGGAACTCCAGTCAACCACGAAAACTATGACCTCTTTGGTTAAGCATGAAGCAGTTACAGCTTTATTTCCATCAGGATGGCTAAGGATATGGGGGAATCACAGAACTACTGTAGGCTGAGAGAACCACAGCACAAAATGCTATAAGAAAATGTTTTTGTGGGATAAGCCAATATTTTATAAATATTGTAAAATTTGTTTTTGGTAAGACAATATTTTAAAGATGGTAATTTTCCCAAATCAATCTACAGATTAAATGCAATACCATTCAACATTTCTAAGGGTTTTTTGTTTTGTTTAAAATTAAGAAGTGCAGAAGCGTAAAAGTCAATAAGAGCCAAGAAACTTGAAAAAATAGATAAAAAGACAATTTGCCTTACACCTAAGAAGAATCATTTTTAATTACCACATCATAATTAACGTGGTGTGGTACTGATGTGGGGCTAACAAATTGGCTAATAGGACAGACTAGAGAGAAGAAGAGTGAAAGTCTTTGTTTCCACTAAGAATGGTCTTTTCAGTAATAATCAGTTGGGAAAAGTGGATATTTATAAGGAGAAACCTGAATCTGGACTGACTTTATACCATATAATAACCTATACTAAATTAACTAAGAGCTAAAGTATAAAAAACAAAATCACAAATATTTTATAAGAGAATCTAGCATAATTTTTTTTAAACCTCAGGATAGAAAAGGACTTAAGATTTACACCGTATTATACATAAATAAAAAAAGGCAAATTTTACTACATTAAAATTAAGAACCACTTTTCATCAAAATACATCATAAAAAGAGGGAAAAGACAAGTCAGAGTGGGAGAATATACCTGAAGCAAATAATCAAAGATCTAGCATAAATAAATATATATAAATAATTCCTAAGAAATTATAGAAAATAAAAGTAGGCAAAAAGTATCACTAGGCATTCTATAAAGAGGATGTACAAAGTAACAAATAGATACATTAAAAAGTGAGCATTCTCATTAGTAATCAGGAATATTTAAAGTCTGACAAAACAGCATTGGTGAAGATGTGGAGCAATGGAAACTCTCATACTTAAGTGGTAGGCATACAAACTGATACAATCACTACAGAAAATACTTGGCATTTTCTAATAAAGTTAAAGATACTCATACTACCTACCAATAATCCTAATCCCAGGTACACATAAATGAAAAAAAAAACTATAAAATAAAAGCAAATAATATTAACAAAAATCAGGATAATAAATGGCACCCAAAAGAAGAGGAATTGAGTTGAGTTATGAATGAGTAAGGTGGTATCACATGGATGTTTCATGAAAAGTTATTTTTTAACCTCTGTGTTTCCTGCCATTTCCATCATGTATACCTAACATTACAATATAAGAAAAAAAGACTGCTTAAGTTACATTAGTTTTCTCATACATCAAATACAAAATATCATATAGGCACAAGAGAGCCTCTAGATTCATGAAATAATTTACTAAGTCCTAACCCATGTGAACAGTGATAGCTAAACCTTAATCGATTCTCAACTTCTACAAAGTAGGCAAAGGGAGGTTAGCTAAATCCACACTTCTTGCAAAACTGACATCCTTTGGGAATAACATACACATTCTAAATAGAAATTAAACAGACTATATTTTGACATGATTAATTTTGTGTAAATTGTACCTGTAGGAGTGTGACAGACATAGTTATGACTAATGAACAGATTGATAAAGGAGATCATTGCAAAGCTAACACCCAGTAAATCTTGTTTTTTCTCCTCCCTAAACAAATAATTTTACCAGTGGTCCCAGTGTAACAGCTGGCAAGACAACACTGTCATTCCCGACAAGAATAACAAAATAAACTCTCTGGGCAGAGTGTAAAAGGAGGAAGTTAATGCTCTCACAAGTGGAATACTCGATTTGAGGGTTCACAAGAGAATGCTGAGAATACAAAGGTTTCAGAATAATGAGTCAAAGTTAGGTTAGGGGTTTCCAGATGTCTTCTAATGGAGTCACCTCCCCTATGTTTTTGGGGTTTGCAAATACCTTGCACTAGACCAAGGCAAATCCTCTCCCATCTCTGGGGGTGAGGATGATGAAGCAGAGGTCTCAATTCAAGACTAAGGATATTTTTGTTTGTTAAAAAGAGAAGTTGTCCTTGGTATTTAGTAGCTCTGGGACTCTATACATGTGTGAAAATTAGGAAAGGAGATTTTGAATATTAGGGCTTGAAAAGAGCAGATCTCTTCGAAACCACCTTAGCTCCAATGGAAATTAACAAATGAATTCAAATAATCTAGCACCTCCCCACCCCCAACAAAAAAAAAGCCCAAAGGATGTCTTTTAGGGAAGTAATACATTACACAGAAAGACAGAAAAAGGACCTGACTGACAGGATTCAACACTTGGGGGGAAAATTTGTAGTAAACTTCCCTCCGTAAAAATAAAGCTCTTTGAAGTACTTAGTCTCATTGATAAGGACCCTTTTTGTTTCATGTACCCCCCTTTTTGATCAGCTCTCAACAATAAAGCAAACTTTCTGCCAGGTATAATTGCAGAGCTGTGCCTTCCAATGCACCAAAAGCATAATGAAAAATGATCTCACTAACTTGGGGGCACATAGTAATCATGGCTACAGTTCTTCACTGACTGAGCTTCTCTTAATTATATATGGATATAGGTGATACTGAGTACTATTTCTCAAGAACTGTTCTAAGCACTCCACACAGATTAACTCAGGTCATCCTTACAACACACAAAGTAGATCTTATCATGTCAGGGCCCATTTTACAGATGAGGAAACTGAGGAGCAAAGGTTGAACTTTCTCCAAAACCACATGCTAGTAAGTGCCAAACGTGTTATTCGAATTCAGTGAACCTGTGCTATTTACTGTGTAGAGTTTGCTTGTTTTTGTTTGTTCATTGTTCAAATGGTTGAGCAAACATCAGGTGTCACCAAAACTAAAATCCTCAGGGACTGAAAGATTGCTGGGTTTATTGAGTCACTAGACTCACTTGTAAACTTGGTAAATCTTTTCCATAACTCTTTAAAAGAAACGTGGAGTATTTTTAATCACAGAGAGGTTAAATGAGCTTGGAGTCAACGTGAACTATGTGAATTTTAATGGCTAGCCCCATCAATTTATGTGATTATAATTCATCTCTCTTCTATATGAGGACTTTCAAACCTATAGTCACCAGTATACAGTCAAATCTGGTTTCCATTTATATTCTTTCACATATATCCAAGCCCTTCCTCCCCCCACCGCCCCCGCCACACACACACTTGCAGCACTGGATTAAGCACACAGTTGGGGAATCAAAAAATTTCTGACTTCCCAAATAAATGAGAACCATGGCTCTATTTCTGCTCATGGATTCTAATTTCTACTGCCTATGCCTGTCATTGGCTTTACCCACTGCCTTACACTGTTACAAACATGTTTAAGTACATACGTTCAGTCTTAAAGGGAAAGTAGCCTTACTCTGAATTATATTTGGAGAATACTCAGCGTTTCCAAAGCTTTGCATGCACACCAGTGAGGCTGTATTTTAGTACCATACAACTAGACTTTAACAATTGAATATTTAATAAAGTGCTCATTAGGGGAGAAAAGTCAAACTAGCACATCAAATCCATGATTTCTGGAATATTTCTGTTATAAGATGGTGTTAATCAGAGTTTAGTCCCTAGACTGGAACATATTAGAAATGCTAATACACAAGCCTACCCCAGATCAGGTAACAAGCCCTCCAAGTGATTATGACACATGTAAAAGTTTGAGAAGCACAGCTTTAAGGTTAATTTTATTTAAACAAACATAAAACAAAACAAAAGTTAATTGGTTTAAAGAATAAATCTAATAATATCAAAAGCAGTATAACTATATGCCCCAAATCAAGAAGCTGGTACATAAAGGATGTCATTTAGGAAAACATGCTAATTACTGACAGATCAATACACATTCAAACAAACTCATCAATGAATAAATGCAGAAACTTTTTCCAACCATCTCTAACACCAATGAAATAGTGCTGGTTATACAAGGCAAAGTCATAGACAACTTGATTTGATGTCTAAGGATAAAATATAATTTAAGCTCTCATATATAATAAGCTTATAAAAACAAAGTGTGCAGCCTGGTCTTGGTGAATAGAAGGTCCTCTCAGTTTATTTCTTTATCATATGCCTAATAAACAATGCAGTCCAAAGTAACCATGCTGTTTGGAAAAGGCATAGCTACCTTGGTGCTGGTCAGAAATAGTCAAGGAAGATTCAAAATCAGTGAAGCCAAGAGAAAAAAGTTGAGAGTCATTAAAGTCAATGGCTGGCCAAGAAGGGCTGTCTCCTGTAATGTCAATACAACACCTTTTATCAGTGGGCTTTCAACGATCACACATATTATTGGAAAAAGGATAATAAAGAGTGACTCCATTCTTTGGTATTGGCCTGTTGACAGTTTTTAAGCCTCACCTCTCCCTCTTCCCCTGCACCCCTCATCTGGGCAATCTGATTAGAAAGCCTTTGACACTGGCAGGAATTTCTAACCATACAAACCACTGCCCACAAGTGGGAATCCGTAAGCCAACACCCTAAACACCATGAAACTCCAGTCTCCTACTCTTCTCTCAAAGCATTTTCCTGCCAAGCTCTCCCTAGAAGTCTCCATATGCCATAATTAATCTTTTTGTAGGTTGTGTGTGGTTGTGTGGTTGTGTGTGTGTGTGTCAGTCCTGGTATCTGATAAATTTGGGGTAGAGGGTCCATCATGTCTTTCAAAAAGGATGATGCCATATAGAAGTTACATGAATAATCAATGAACTGACCTACTATGTTGTTCATATAGTACGCTGTTCATATGTCATTTCTACATTTAGAAAGTAGATGGCTAATTCTATATCAGAAAAATACAAGATTTGACAATAACTGAGAGAAACCCATGAATTTAGAGATTATAATTTTCACTCTCCTTATTCAAGAACATTTAGGATTTTCTCAGGCAAAAAGATAAAACTGTTACTATTAAAAGATGGGAGAATATCCCAACTCTCCACGACCACAAGTTTTTCACTGTGCTGGGCAGCTCTTTCATTCATGTGTTTATATCTCCATAAGCCAAGCACTGCACTGAAAATTGGGTATAAGAAAATGAACATCACACATTTCCAGCCTTAAAAGGATTCTCAGGATATACATCTTTGAAATGCCTCAGAAGCTTTCAGCATTCATACTTCAGTATTAACACATTAAGCCTCTTTTCTTAAAAGACTTTATTTAGTTATTTTATATGTAGGTATGGAAGATAGCATATATTGATGTCCCACCCCCACTTTCTGCTTGGGATGTAGAATACTTATGACTTTTGCTATGGCTAGTGGAATATGAACTAACACGATGCAAGGAGAGGATTTAAATTTGCTTGCACACAGTTCAACTTGCATCCTGCACTTCTATTTCACGTCAGAAGAGCATCCCCTAGGTAGCCACTACTTATCAGTCTGAGCCCCAGAGAGAGACACTTGGTGCACACCTAAGCCTTAGCCACAGTCAGCAGCTAAGCGCAATGTACACACAGCTCGAAAGAGCCACGCCTAGTTCAGTTAAACCACAGTTGCCCTTTATACCTATGCAAATAAATGTTTGCTGTTGAAAACTACTGGATTTTACTATGATTTGTCATACAATATTATTGCAGCAATAGCCAAGTTTACTTTGGAAGATCAAACCATCTTGGATAACAGGCACCATTTGATGGACAGCTAACCACGGAGAAAACAGTCATTAAATCAAATTCTAGCTGCCAATGCTTGGATAACTTGCCTTTTCACTTTACTCATACTCATGTTTATTTTCTGTTCTGTTAAAATGGAGATGCTAATGAGTTTAGAACTCTAGGAACACAAGCTCCCTAAAACCAATATTCCCCTCTCTATCTATGCAGTTTTAAAAGCCAAGAAACATCTACAGAGGTACAAAACTTCTCAGAATAAAATTTACGCTACCCAATGACTGCCAGTAGGTGGCAGACACAATACTTCATATTTAAACTTAAAACTTGCTACCAAGTGGCACATTAACACCTGAAGGATTTGCTAAAGGTGGGCAAGTGGGGAGAAATGAGGGTGCACCAAAGCTGTAAAACGAACATTTTTATGTTTGATATGAAAGATGGACTCTTATGGATATGGTAGCTATTTGAGAAAAATTAGAACAAGTAAGGGATCATTTTCAACCACGTTTCCTAAGTTAAAAGTAACCCAATAGATTTCCATTTGTTATAAGTTCACATTTTTTAGTTCCGTCCTAAGCCTGCAATAGCAATGAAATCTAAAATATAAAGCAAGGAAGTTTAAAGTCATAGGCAAGTACTGAAACAGAATAACATCTTGGAGAAACAGGAATAAAACAAAGCAGCAAACTGGTGCTTTGGGCCGGAAACGCTGTGCCTGCTGTGCCCCAGTTCTAGAGGGCAGCAGGATGGCCCGGAGTTAGGTTACTGCAGAGTAACAGGGTCTGAAAGGGCCCCCTGTTGGCAAGAAACCAGGGCTAGGCTGGCTGCTTAGAGCAAAGGACAGAGGTGAGGGTTCCCAGATGGTAAATGAAAGCTAGAAGTTGCTGTCAACTGCCACCTGGGGGCTTAAACAGAAAGATATAGAGAAGGTTTAAGGCCAAACTCCAAACTCTGTCCATCCCTGTCCCCAGTGACTAGATCTGTGACATCTATATCACAACCCTGGGCTGGGAACTCAAAACACCATTGTAAAACCAACTTCTGGTCCAGGAGTCTTGGAAGGACCAGGTGAGACAACTACAAATCAGACAAGTATAAAGGGGAAAAGAAGACTTTTATTTTTTTTAAAGCATCCTATATATAACACTCCTTCAAACCAAACCTCTGATATATATGAAGAAACCTAAAATAAAATATTTTAAATATTAAACAAAATTATTTTAGTAATGTTTGGAATCCTTACAAAGATAAACAATTAACAACTATTATAAACAATAAGAACAATGCCAGCATACTGTGAAAACAAAGACAATAGTGGGTGATTGTAAAATTTAGAAATATTAGAAATGTAAAATATAAGACATTGAAATAAAAAGCTCGAGAGCTGGATGAATTCTGGCACAGTCAAAGAAAGAATTTGTGAATAAAAGAAAACAACGAATAACAACTAAAAATATAGCATGGAACAAGCAAAAGAGAATACGAAAGAATTATAATTAAGAAACTCTGGCACTGATATAATGATATCAAAGTAGACCATGAAATAGAATAGAACACAAAGTGTGTAAAAAAAAGACATGCACATATAGAAACCGAATGTCTGATCTGAGATTGCATTGAAGTTTGTGAGAAAACAATAGACTATTTTTAAAAATCCAGATTTAAAAAAAATATTCATACTTCAAACCATATACAAAATCAATTCCAGTGGATTTTTAAATCTAAATATGAAAAGATAACAGGAAAAAAACCTCTGAAGAACGTTAGAGTATCTTTAAGACACTGGAGTATGAAAAGATTTCTTAGGTAAGATATTAAAAAAATAAAGAACATTAAAAAAAAAAACCCAGCTATACTAAAATTACCAAAATTATGTATGTTACAAGATACCATTAGAAAGTGATAAACAAAGCATATGATCAAAAAAGATTAGCATCAAGAACAAACACGTACTAGAAAGAAATAAGGAAAGAAACCAATAGAAAAATGAGCAAAAGGAAATTCATGAAAAAGAAACTTTAAATGGCTAATAACATGTAAAAAGACTCATAATCTCTCTAGTCCTCCAGACAATGTCAAGGATACCCTCTCTCACACACATGTGGAAATATTAAAAAGTCTGCTAAAACTATGTGCTAGTGAGAAAGAGTGAAACAGAATGGCACACACTGTTGATCAAAATGTTGACTATTACAATCGCTTTAAAGATCATTTTGACAATATCTATTAAATTTAAAAGTGCACATAAATAAAACCAGAAATTCTACTCTAAAGTTTAACCTCAGTAAATCATTTGCACATGAACACAAAGGTTCCAAGGAATACTTATCGAGGCAGTGTTTCAAATGATAAAAGATAGGAATAAACTTAAATTTCCATCAACGGCAGTATAGATAAGCAAATATTGAGTGACATATTCACTCAAAGTGGTACTATGCAGACATTAAAATGAATGAACTTAAGCTACACAAACCAAGACAGATAATCAAAACAAATAATTATGAAAGAAAAAGTTGCTGGAAGATACAGTAGGATGCCATTTAAAACAAATAACCATAATATATATTGCTTGGAGATTTTATAGTCAAGGTTTAAGAAGTACATAGGATTAACAGACAAGTTCACCTCAGGGGAAAGTACAGGGCACATAAGTGGTTTCAAATGTATTTCTAATGTTTTATTTCTTGATTTAGCTGGTGAGTATAATCATGAACTTAAATGCAACTATCAGCCTTAAAATATATAAACCAAAACTGACAAAAATATATAACAAAATTAACAAGCAAAATAATAGACGGTAATACCACTCTACTAGAAATTGATCAAGGCAATAAAAATGATTAACACAATTAACAATCTTGATTGTATATATCCTAGAACCCAACAAATTGCTAACATGCATCCTTTTCAGGCACATATATTTGCAAAGACTGATGATTCATAAAGAAAATCCCTCAAAAACTTTTCAAAAGCAGACACACAGACGAGTGGAACAGAATCAAGAGTCCAGAAGTAAATCCATATTTATATGGGCAAATAATTTTTGACAAAAAAGCCAAAAACACACAGTGGAGACAAGGAAAGCCTCTTTAATAAATGGTGCTGGGAAAACTGGAAGGCCACCTACAAAAGAATAAAACTAGACTATTGTCTATCACCACACACCAAAATTAACTCAAAATGGGTTAAGGACCTGAATATAAGACCTGAAACAATCAAATGCATAGAAGAAAACATAGGAACTAAACTCAAGGACCTTGGACTTAAAGGGGATTTCAAGAATTTTACCTCAAAAGCAAAAGAAGTAAAAGCTAAAATAAATAAATGGGACTACATCAAACTAAAAAGTTTCTGCTCAGCAAAAGAAATCATCAACAAAGTAAAGAGACAACCATCTGAGTAGGAAAATATATTCGCAAGCAATGCCTCCGATAAGGGTCTACTATCCAAAATATACAAAGAACTCATATGACTCAATAACAACAACAACAACAAAAACAAACGATTTAATCAAAAAACGGGCAGAGGACTTGAAGAGAAACTTCTCCTTAGAAGACATACAAATGGCCAATAAATATATGAAAAGATGTTCAACATCGCTAGCTATTAGAGAAATGCAAATCAAAACCACAATGAGATATCATCTCACAACTGTTAAAATCGCTATAATCAACAGGACAAGTAATAACAAATGTTGGAGGGGATATGGAGCAAAAAGAACCCTCATACACTGCTGCTGGGACTGCAAATTGGTACAGCTACTATGGAAAACAGTATGGAGTTTCCTCAAAAAACTAATTGATCTGCCATATGATCCAGTAATCCCTCTTCTCGGTATTTAGCCCAAAGACTTGAAAACCCATATTTGAATAAATATTTGCTCACCTATGTTCACAGCAGCATTATTCACAGTGGCCAGGACATGGAAGCAACTGAAGTATCTTGCAATAGATGATTGGCTAAAGAAGCTATGGTACATATATACAATGGAATATTATTCAGCCATAAGAAGAGATGAAATATTGCCATTTGCGACAACATGGATGGACCTCGAGATAATCATGCTAAGCAAAATAAGCCAGACAGAAAAAGTAGAAAATCACATGATATCACTTTTATGTGGGATATAAACCTAAAAGCAACAAATGAACAGAATAAACAAACAGAGACTTGTGGACATGGACAATAGGCTAGTGGTTAGCAGAAGGTAGGGAGTAGGGGAGTGGGGAGGTAGACAGTGTAAAGAGCGTCAAATACTTGGTGATAGAAAGAAATCTAACTATGGGAGGTGAACACACAGTTCACACAGACATATACGTCTTACTGTTAAAGTGTACAGCTGTAACTTACTGTGTTTCATTAACCTATGTCACCACAAAAAAAATGAATTAAAATTTTTTTTTCAACGTAATACTATCATACAGGTGATATTCTCTTTCTACTATGCATTTAAATTAAAAAACAATAAAAGGGTAGAGTAAAAACAATAGGAGATAAAAACTAAAATTAGCAAATATAAATCAGCAATTTGTGAAAATAAACAAATCATGTAACCATGCAGGGTTTATTCTACGAATGCAAGAATCATGTGTCACCTAAAAATTTTATCCATAATATCAGTCATAATAACATACTAAAAAAAGAAAAACCATTTTATTATACAAAATGATAAAGAAAAATATCTTGATAAAGCTCAACGCTCATTCTTGATTGTAAAAAGAAAAAAACTACTCTTAGATTTTAAAAAGAAAAAAACTACTCTTAGCTAATTTAGAATAGAAGGGAATCAGATTCAGAATTATCTAGCAAGAATTTTCAGCAAACTTCAAACATAATAGTGAAACTTCAGGAAGCAAGATAAAGAATGTCACCATCACTCTTGTTTTCTTACATTATACTAGAAATCTGGGACTATTCAGTAAAAAAAAAAGAAATGAGGTGTAAAAACTAGAAAGGAAGAGACAAAACTGATATTGTTTACAACGATACAATTGTCAAAATTTAAACGGTGGTATCATTTGTACAGGGTTTAGAAAACCCATGCTATACACTGTCTAGGGTCACAGAGGTCAGTTGTGAATGGGGTCTCTCCAAGTTCTGCACAGTGATGCCCCCCACACAAACTTTGGGAAAGGGCTATCTCTGCGGTGACAGGCAGAGAAATTGGATTAGGGAAGATTTAAAAAAGGGCCTCCACCACCAGCTTTAAAGGTCTGAAGAAAATATGGCAAAATGTTTAAACATAGATGGTTAATATACAAGTACACATTCGTGTTTTGCTATTTTTCTATTAGTTTGAAATTATTCAGGATTCTCTTCTATAAATAATAATGATATGTCCAAAATTTCACATATAAACTTTTTTTGTACATAAGACTAAGTTTAGCTTTACAGTCAGTGAGAAAAATTATCTACCTCAAACAAAATGAATATACAAAATACTAGTAAGAAAATAATCCATTCTTCATGTGGCACGTGTAAGTGTTAGTCGACTTGACTGAACACTTTGGGAGACGTTCCCTGCTCTTTAGTTTCTACCTCCACTCAGCAACTGACAGAGCCCTTTATTTCAAGGCAACAAAATGAACTTCAGCAGAGGGACATGAAGGTCAGTCTCTGGAGAGGCAGGTGAAAGCTGGCCAGCTTTAACTTGAATGAGAGTGGAATTTTCTAGTACGCCAGGCCAGAAAAGTACGTAGAAGGCCAGGCCACCTGCCCAGGTCTCTAAGGGAGAAGGGACACTTGTGTCTCCCACATGGTGGAAAAGTACTCCAAAATAAAACATATTGCACCTGCCACTGGGCTCAGTGCCTGTAAGATCTTAACTTGCATTGCTTCTACCATTTGGAATTTAAGAATTGACTTTTGTGGCTATTTTCAAGTCTTCTCTTATCAAAGACAAAAAACAAAACCTATTAGACACATAGGAAAAATAGCAAAGTGAGAGTTTGGAATGGAAAGTTTAGTATCTCCTCTGTAAGAATATAGTGAGAGGTAAGGTCACATCAAGGAGATCTGGCTCAGAAAAAATGGACTATGCTCTGGCCCTCTAGTACAGTACATACCTACACAGAGTTGCCAGATTTAGAAAATAAAACTACAGGATTTTCAGTTAACTGTAAGCTTCAGATAAACAATAGGCAATTTTTTAGTATAAGTATACCTCATGCAACATTTGGGATATACTTATCCTGAGTAAGTAATTATTTTTTGTTTACCTGAAGTTCCCATTTAACTAACTGGACATCCTATATTTTATCTGGCAACCCTGCTTAGAATATATAAGCACTCTTATTGGAAACTGTATACTATAGGCCAGGAATTTATAAAGATTGGAGGCTGGGTGCACACAGGTAGAAACAGTCATACCAGAATCTTTTAGATAGCCAGAAACACTACTTCTAGACACTTCGGTTTAACATGTTCTTTAAAATCTTCTGGATGTTATTTTAGTTTTACCATGGTAGGTTTAGCTTTGTTTTTACCCAAGTAATCTAATCTTTTCAGATAACTCCTCGCTGAAACAGTTATGAGGAAGTCGATTATCTAGTTTCAAAGTGAACAGAATGAAGGATAAAACACCAAATGAAATGGAGATGACATACACATAAACGTACAGATCTCCCACTTTCTCTTCTGCTGGAGTATTAGATAACAGCATGTGATGAAAAGTGTACACTGATTCAAATACAGTTGCTACTCAAAGGTTGTAAGAACACTTCTGAAAAATCAGTTATGCTCTGATCTTGCTACCATGTTACTAAGTCAAAATCAGCACAGCTAAACTAGAGATACAACCAGCTCACATGTGAAAGCTGAAAATTCTCCCATCAGCTAACCAATTTAATCCTCCCCCATAAAGCATTTATTCAGTGGTTCTCCACCTTGGCTACATATTAGAATCACCTAGGGAGGCTCAAAAACTACTTATGTATGGATCCCAGCCCAGAGATAGATTTCATTGGTATGAGATACATGTTGGGCACTAGGCATTTTAACAGCTCTCCAGGTGATTCTGACATACAGTCAACACTTAGAATCACAGCATTTGTTAGTGTTATCCCCAAACAACGATGTCTCGTAAGGCTAGAAAGTGACACATTTATCTAGATTATAAAAAACATGCTCCTCCATTCACTGATTCCAAACTCTCCTAGAGCCAAACCGACAAGGCCAAAAGCTCACTCTGTATTGCGCCAAGAGCCTACACAGAGGAACTGGGTTCTTCCTTGCCCCACTGCAGTTCCTCTGAAATTTTAGAATCTGTAAATAATGTTCAAATGTTAGGAATATATAGAAGGAACTGCAAATGGGAAAAAATAAAAATGGCAAGATTTGGGGGCAATCCCATTTTACCAGTACACCCCAATGTAGCCTGCCACATTATCATTTTAGAAATGCACCGTCTGGGCAGCGTGTAAAGGATATCAGCTTATTTCACAGACACGTTTGGTTTAGTCTGGCAGCAATGCTCCAGATGCTGGCTGACACACCCTACCCACTCTTCAGAGTAGAAGCTGGTCAGGATACACATCCTTCCTCCCCAGAAGCCCCAGTCTGAGGCTCAAGGCAAAGTCTTGATTAACTCTATACGGAAACAAGACACTCTCCAAGTTTCTCCTCCTTCCTATTGATAAAATGATAGGCCAAACCATGAGAAGTCATTTTCACTAGTTCGAAACAATAAAACAGAAAAAGGATAAATTTCTCATTACAAAAGGTAACATATATTCCTGGTTTCTATGATAAGTGAGAACTGTCCTGTTTTACCTAAAAAAAAAAACATTATCAGAACTAGTCTCTATATGCAAATTAAAGCTAGTTTGAACAACAGATAAACTTAAATCATAAAATCATACAATCTTAACAATAGACTCTCAGAAGCCTCTTAGGCCAACACCCCTCCCTCGAAGAACACAGGAAGAAGCTAACACCCAAATAAAACGGCATTCATTTTATAGCATAGAGAATCTCTGCAATACCCAGGTGAAAACATATTTTATGACTGATTAAAAGAGGAGTAAAAAAAACACATGACTGTTCAGCAGAGTGCAGGTTTCCTGATTCCTTCTAATATATTTTCCATCATACTCTGAAGCCTCTTTATGGCTTTTAAATGAAGTCAAATGTTCAGAGTAAAGAGAGGAGAAAAGAACTAGAAGTTTTGAGGGGGTAGAACATATTTGAAAAAGCAGCTGCTGTAAACCGAACAGTGCAGACTAGGAACAACTATTAGATTTGGTGGGCAGCATGGAGGGCCCACGTGGAATTAGAGACCACAATTCATAGTGGCGGAAACTGGACAGTTGCGTCATTTACTTCAATAGCTTCTGCAATTCAGATAAAGATAAGGGACAAATATTTGGTTCTCTCCAGGGGTAGGGTTTTGTCAGACAGCTGCTACAGGTGGTGATGGGGTAAAGAAATTAAGGACATGACCAAGAATGTGACTAAAGGGATAGACAGATCACAAAATCTCAATGCCATAAGAAGGAAATAAAGACAGAAAAGTTTGATAGATGTGGAGAACAATATTTGGAGCCTAGCCCTTGAGGAAGAGAAAAGAATCTGTGTTTTTGGAGAAGTTGGAATGACAGAAGGTGGTGGACAGAAACTGGATGTTATAATTTATCACTTCAAATGTAAAGTTCTCTTACAAAACTATAAGGTCCTGGATGTAGATAATGAGTATTAGCTGACAGAAATAGAAAAGAATACCACTGGAAGAGTGGAAGGAACTGGATTTGGTATAGGTTATCCATGTGTTCATTACAGGAAAATTGAAGGTGTGACCAGGCCCTGGGAAATCAATCATGTACACTCATCATTATAAGAAATTGTAACCTTGAAAGTCACATACATCCCTGAAGTCCCAAAGGACCAAAATCATGTGACTCTTAATAGATGTATGTTCTAACTTTTAATGTGGATTTTTGCTTTGCTTTTAAGACCTCTCACAGTACAAGGACAAGGGGCTTGCAATAAATATTTCCTTACAGAGCTATTAGAATCTGGTTGTGATTATAAAACCAAGTCAATGATACCTAACACTTCTGCAGCATTTTCTATTATCAAGTTATGTTTAATGCTTTACTATTAACATATTTCCCCAAATACAAGACACCACTGATTTTAAGATGCATTGGTATTTATATATCCCTAAGAAAAAAAAATATTATAAAATGTCATTAGCTATAAAACACACTATAGTTTCAGATGTGGAAAATGTACATCATACATTAAATGAAATAAATTAACTCGTTTAAAATTCTCACAAAAGTATTATGCGGGAAGTACTGTTATTATTACTCCCATATTTGAGATAAGAAACCAAGACACAGAGAGGTTAAGAACTTTCCCATGTTCACACAGATAATAAGGAATACAGAACAGTTTGAACCCAGAAAACCTGGCTATAGAATATACTCTTAATGTCCACACCACATTATAGCAGCTCAAAAAATATTCATTGAGGAGGACAAAAAATAAACATCATGACACATCAACCTAAACTTTCTACATTCACTCCTGGAAGGAGCCAGCATTGTGGCATTGTCTGTCTGCTGCTCATGCAGCCTAATGACATTGTCTTCCTCAGAGAGGACTTGCCTTCCACAGAATAGATGTGGCTCAGGCCCCGTCCTCTCCACAGGATCTGCCTCATTGGTGGTTTCCTGAAATCCACCGCTCCTGGCACCAACTCGTCAGCACTAACTCATCCCCACGCACGCACAGGTTTTTTCCACATGGCCATTAATAAAGCCATTTATCTTTAGCAATATTTACTCTTTCCCTTCTTTCAGTTGTTATCATGTGCTTCATTCCATGAAGGCGACTCCTGGAACCACATTTACAGCTACCCATAATAGAGAAGCCACAGCTGAATGAGCACACAGATGCATGTGGCCGCCAGGTTATAAAGCCTCATGTGCTCCAATCCCTTAGGCTCTCATAACCAGTAAGCTGGGGCCAGGCTCATGAAAATCACACATTCCCTTTACATCTCATTGCTTTAATGACTGTGGTAACAAATACCATAGAAATACAAAGTTAGAGTCATTGTTCCATTGTCCTATAAATACAGGAACAAATGTTTGACCTTGCTAGTAATCAAAAAAATATATTAGAAGAGCATAAAATACCATTTTGTCTCTCTATTTGGTAAACATTTTTAAATCATGAAATCCAACATCGTGTAAAAAGCAGTAAACTGAATCATGAAGTGTTAACATCACATTAACAACAAAAAATTATTGCTGTTAGAATTATTATTAGTATTAACATTTATTGACTATCTTCTAAGAACCAGGCATTGTACACTACTTTCTTTAATCCCTAGAGGTAGATGCTAGAGTATTTTGTTTCATAGGACATTGGGGGTTACTGGTTAAGAAAGAGAAATGCGTACTACCTTTGAAGGTCACTTTGGCACTAGGTATCATTGTGATTGAGAGAGCAGGCACCCAGGAGGCCTAGTTTGAATCCTAGCTCTGCCACTTAAAACAGTGGGACCTGGGTTGAGTTATTTCACTACCTGTGTCTGTTTCCTTGTCTTTAAATGGTGATAATGATGATTCCTTCTTCACAAGGTTGCTGTGAGGAGGAGAGTTAATATTCGTAGAGTACCTAGGGCACTGCCTGGCACATAAGTATATAACATATAATTTTAGTTGTTATTACTATTATTGTTTCATCTTTACTCTTTAACTGATAACTGCTTCCTACTTCACTGACAAAACTGAAGAAGCCAGAATTTCTATATCCCCCTACTTCCCAGCACTGATACCCACATTCTCTGCCCTTGAATCTATTACTAGAGATGACTTCCCATGCTCCCCATCAAAGCCAGCCTCTCTGCTAGTACACCACATGGCCAGGCTACTAATCCTCTTAAAGAGATCACTCCAGCACCTCTTCCCCCTTCCTATATCAAATATCCCTTTTCTACTGGGGCCTTGTCTCTGGCATAAAAAATATTACTTTCCCCTTCTTAATTAGAACAACATGAAATCTTTCTTTCAATCTCACTTGCCCTACCCCAATTTTGTCCCTTTTGCAATAAAACCTCTCAAAAATGTTATGCACACACTGTCTCCAATTGCCATTATCTCTTAAAGTCACTCTAAATTAGGCTTTTGCCCCAACTTCCTGTAGTAGTATCCTCCACTATCCTCCCTGCTTCTAAATTCGATGGTCAGTTCTCAGTCCTTATTTTACTTGCTCTGCCATTTCATACAGTCCCTCCCTCCTTGATCCACCTTTTTCACATATTATCCAGCACTCCACAGTCTCTTGGTTTTCCTGCTACCTCATTGGATGCTCTTTCTCAGTTAACTTTGCTGATTCCTCCTCTTTACCTCAATCTCTTTCTGTTAAGTTCCCCAGGGTCTGTCCTGGTCCTCTTCTCCATCTACATGCAGCTTCTCATCCCATCTCGGAGTTTTAAACACAAATTTTTCTATGTGTAAATGCCTTTCCAGTGCATGTCTACAGCTTGGAAGCCCTCTTCCCCAACTCCACAATCATGTATCCAAATGCCTGCTAATACTTCCTCATGCAAATCAAATCGACACCTCGAGTTTCACACATCAGAAACAATGCCTAGGCACTTCCTCCACTCCCACTCCCCTCCTCCTCCTCCTTCAGTCCATGGCAATTCCATTCTTCCATTGCTCAACTCAAAAACCCTGACATCATCCCTGACTGTTCTCCCCAACATCCAATCCATCAGGAAATCCCAATGGTTCGATCACAAAAATAAATCCAGAATCTGTAGCTTACATTGCTACAACCACAGTCCAAGCCACCATCTCCTGAGCAAGGACAATTTCTTACCCGGATCATCATAATAATCACCTAATAACTGTGACCCTGAGTCCACCTGCCCCTGTACTACGCCGTCACCTCCCAAATCTCTAGTTAAACACAGTAGCTAGAGTGAGCTTTTCCAAACACAAGGAAAAACTAGTGATGACACCGCTCAAAATTCTCTAACAGCTCCCCATTTCACTCTTAGTACAAAGGCCAACATTACACAATATCCTACACTGACCTACAGTATTGCCTATCTGGAATTCCTTACTCTTTTTTTGTGCCATGGATCCCTTTGTCAGTTGGCAGTGTCTATGGACTCCTTCTCAAAATAATATTTATTTAAATGTATAAAGTAAAATACAATAGATTTATTCCAAAGAAAATCAACTAAATTGTCACAATATTTTATGTGACATAGTAACACATGTGCTCCTTTATTAATATATTAAATAACAAGATATAGTGGTAGGTCTAATTAAAACAAAATTTTGGTATGATGTAGTGATGAATACAACCATATCTGCAACGACTATAACATGATGTGACAATGTCTGTGACTTCTATTGCTGACAAGGTCATAGATTCTATTAAGTTACCAAGGTTTTTGGCCTATATTCAGAACTGAAAGAAATGTTAATTTCAGTTAGATGTTTTTTAATTAAAATAAAAATAAAAATTTTCCATCCAAATTAATAGACCCTTAAATTCTATCCTCAAACCCTAAGTTAAGAACTCTGGGCTCTACATTACTTCTGGAACATTCTCTTCTGGTTGACTGCTTAACTGGTCCAGTTACACAAACAACACCATATCAGTCTGTACTCAGAGTGTTCACACTGGCTATTCCTTTTCCCTGTATTCTTGTATCTCTTTCTCTTTTATTTCTTGGCTCAAATGTCACCTTCTCAATGATTCCTACCCTGACCACCCTGTTTAAAACTGCAACCAACCCTTTCACCACAATCCTAATGCCTTTTATCAAGCTTTTTTCCCCCCACAACATGTATTGCCATCTAATATACCATACAATCCATTTATTATATTTATTTATCATCTGTATTTACCACTATTAACTTTCCACCACTCCATTAGAATACAAGCTCCTGAAAGGCAGAAATGTTTTCATCTTGATTCACTGATACAATTCAGATGCCTAGAACATAGCCTGGCAAATAGAAGGTGCTCAGCCAATACTAAATAAATGTATGCATTTCAAATAAAATTATTGTTGAGTACACATTATGTGAAATATTTCCTCCACATATAATTCCATATAAGAACACATTGTAAGATTTTTTTCCATCCATTGTGACTATACATCCAATATTTCTTTCTTCCCATTTATTCCAAAGTGAATTTATTCCCCATTCTAGCTCTTAGAAATGTCCCTATATTTTTTGTGAAAGGACACAGCATGGTGTGAGCATGTAAGAGCTGACATGTCTATAAGTTTAATGGTACAAAATAGTGGTTCTGGTGCAAACTATCAAGATTCCAATATCAGTTTCTCTTGTTACTAGCTTTGTAAAGTAGAAAAAAAGTTTTTATCTTTTCTAAGTTGTGGTATCCTCTTCAGTAAAATATGGATAATTATCTATCTTACAGAATGACAATAAGGATTATAATTTAATTATTTAATACATGCATAGCATTTAGTTTATTTCCACAGGGCTTGGCGGATAGATGTAAAACACAGTATTCACTGTTGTCATTATCAGTGAGATATGAAATACCCTCCTGTAGCACACTTGGCAAAGGATATATTTGTACCATTGACAAGTGCCTAATATCCCCAATCTCAGAAAGGATAATAAATTTAGAAAAGATTTCTAAATTATAGAATATAAGCACGCTTATATTTAAGAATTAGAATTTAAAAAACAAAGAAAAATATACCCCCTCTAAGACAACTATTGTTAGCATTTTGCTGTATTTCCTTCCTGTCCTTTGGCCTGTACATCTTACCAGGCTTGTAACCATTCATATCTATTTTTTTAAAATGACTCTGAACCTTGCAGTAGCTAACTTATTTCTGATCCTTATTAAAATTAAGAAATAAAGCAAAACAGAAACCACACTCCTGGAAACCAGTATTATTCTGGAAGAACAGCTCATACCCCAGATACCTGGATGGTTCTCCAGGTACAGCACGAGACAGAATCTCTTTGTTCCTGGTAGAGATGTGGGCTTTCCAGACACTCTCCTTCAAACACCCTACAGCTGATCCGAGTTTGAGTGAGAAGGGAAAAGAAGGTATGAGGAGTTGAAGACAGAGTCCCAAAGCTGCTGCTCTGAGCCCCTATAAAGACCAGCTGACTCCCTAGGTGCAGGTCAGGGGAGTTCTCTATGCAAGTTTTCTAAGCAGGCTCATACTTGGGGGAATTGGCTGTGTCCTTTGTAACCTTAGGCCCCAGTGACAGCCACTGAAAACCAGGCAGCAAGC
This sequence comes from Macroglossus sobrinus, assembly GCA_004027375.1. Taxonomy (NCBI): domain Eukaryota; kingdom Metazoa; phylum Chordata; class Mammalia; order Chiroptera; family Pteropodidae; genus Macroglossus; species Macroglossus sobrinus. The sequence goes on along the minus strand of PVKZ01000149.1, from coordinate 1,292,739 downwards.
CACAGGGAAAGGAGCTTTGCCATGCCCTCAGGAAAGACAAAGAGTATTGACATGTTTTGTAGAAATAAGTCTGGCACTTTCACTTGCTTTGGCACATATTGCTAAATTAGTGTCAGCTATTACCATGCACATTATCCTTCTTGGGTAAGATCCAGTAATCTACATTTTTAACATGGTCACAGGTGACTCTGACACAGTTATTTTCTAAGTGTTTCAAGAATAGTATACTTTGAACTCTTTTGCTCACACACCCACTAACATTTTTCTAAAGAAACATACCCCTCACACATTTTTTTAAGTGACATCTAAAAGTTTTCATTATAAGTGCAAGTAATTGCAAAGCACAAAATTTAGAAAATTTATGAATATTTTAAAAACAAAAAGATTACATTCTTTTTATTTTTTACATGTTACTTTAAATTTATTTGTTTTAAATAAATAACACAATAGTCGTTTGAAATTCAAAAGATAAAAAAAAGAGTATATATTAAAAATCTCTCTCTCACTTCTTTCCACCACTACCAAGTTCTCCCCCATCAGAGGCAATGTTATCAGTTTCTTGTGCCCCATTCCAGAAAGACTGTTAAATATATACAGATATATACATATTTATGAACATATAATGATCTTGTCAATCTTTCAATACCACTACATTAAAAAATTGCTGTTTAGTTTATAGTTGAATAGTTGTTTGTTGCATAAATATGACATCATTAGTCAGTCAGTTCCTTTCTGTGGCTATTTAGAGTTTTTTCTCATTTTTCCTTGATATTAAAAATAATGATTCCATGCTCATGCATATTTCTTTTTCTTCCATTCTTTATTTCCTCCTTTCACTGCCCAGTTTTAGAGACTTGTGCACTTCCTATTACAATCTTAAATGTAGCTAATGGAATCTAACAACACCAAGATTGGCCACTAGGTATTCTGTTTAAAAGGCTGTGAACAAACTCTGCTTTAACATTCAGAAATTTGACATCTTTTACAACATTTCAATTTCATTTTTGAAAGAATTTATCCAAAAGTGGTACAGTTTTATGCTAGGATGCTTATTATTATTCATCCTAATTTTTATGGAATACAACTATAAAAATAATTTGATTTTTTAAAATGTCTTGCGATCACAAGAATTTTAGTTTGTTTAATTCTGGACTGAGTTGTCATAATTTTTATTAGTATCTAGCCTATGAAAATGTTAAAATGTGAGAATTATTAATTATTAAAATTTAATTGGAAATATATCTCTTATTGGAAAAAATGAGGACTTTCTGGTGCTCTAATAAGGAAGGCTTCTCAGATACCATTATTTAGAATTACCCTGTCTTTGATACCTTGGAGGTTTTTACACATGAGAAAGGTACAGCAAGATTTGAAATGGGTGAGACTTATGCCTTTCCTTTATAAACTGGGTAAAAGGCCCATTTATATTAGGAGCACTAACAAAAGATGAGGATCTAAAAAGTAATTTGCTCAAAATCATTCTTGCCTCTACTGTACCCCTTGGAAGATCCTCTGTGTTCTCTAGTTTAAAGACTGCTGATCTAGCACTAAATCTAAAATGCTTACATATCTTGATAAAAGGCATATTCACGGACCTGACTCTAGATATCCGAACTATAAGAGGCCCCCTAGATTATTTTTCCCCCATTGATGATTGAGAAGGACTGAATTTGGGAGATAAAACAAATACACAAGATGTTAAAACAATATGAGATTTAAGTAAAAATTCAACAAAAAAATTATGTCATAGGAAGTATCTGGTGGCCAAAGAATTCAGAAAACCTCATGGGAGGGAAAAAGAGTCAAAGGTTTTATAAAAGAATCAGTGCTAGAACTGGAAGGAAAATGGGTAGAATTTGAAAGATAACAAGGCAGAAGTAAACAGTTTACCAAGTTTAAGAAGCATGACATTGGTTTTGTTGGCTAGAAAGGAGCAGTTGACATCCTTAGAGAGTATGTGGATCATCAGAGACCCTGGTGAAATGGCAGTGGGTTATTTTGAGTGTTGTAATCATCAAACATGACAATTACTTATTGTTAAAAACAGAAACACATGGTTGGTAATATTAGTTTAGGTAAATTGCTGTTACACACTGGTTTTACGTGGGTTTATTTCAGGCAAAACAACCTAGATCTGAACATACATTTTATCCACAAATTGCATAATCCATTAACACAATGAAGACTAACATATATCACTATGAAGTCCCACATTCATTCCAAGCTGGGAAAAGATGAGTTTAAATTCAAATTATCCCATTTTATTCTTTGAATCGCACTGGCAATAGGTTCAGCAAGACGTCTAAGCCATCACCTAAAATGAAACCAAGTATCTACTGACTTTTATTAACTCTGATTCCATTACCACTCAGTATCATGAATAAATAGAAATTACTGATTGCCTCTATAATTTATCCTCTGGACCACTATAAGGAGCTCCAAAACTGGTCTTCCTACTTCACCACAACAGCCACTCATCACCTCCCTCCCAGATCCATAATCATCCTCAATACTTCTAGAGCAGTCTTACAAAACCCGGTTTTGGTCCTGTTATTCTGCTGCCTAAATCCTTTCAATGACTCCACTGCATGTCTGTACCCCATGACCCTCAACATGGCATGCCACTTAATTTCTCTCCCCCAAAACTTGCCCTCTTCCAAGTCTACAGGCAATAACAACCCTTGTATACCATTTCCCTTGTCTCTTATCACTCATAATAAACTACCTGCAATTCTTCAGACAAGCCCTACTCTGTCTTCTCTCTGAATGTTTGCTCTACCTTATCACCACCTGAATTATCCAGCCGGTTGTCTTCCAAGTTTGTTCAGGACTGTCCTAATGACTCTAGATAAGACTGACCATACTCTCTCCTTTGTGTTCCATTATATGCCATACATTCTTTAAAAGAGCATCAGAATGTTTTATTGCACTTACTTGTTTACATCTCACCTCTCCCCCACCTTGCTCTCTCACGTCCCTTTTGCCCCCCCGCCAAAAAAAAACAAAAGTAGAACCATGAGCTGCTTGAATGCAAAGATCTTGACTTATTCACTGTCGTGTTCCAAGCACCTATCACATATCAGGACATAGTAGATGCTCAGTAAATATTTGTTAAATGAATGAATATATTATTATTTGTAATAGTGAAATTAATAACACCAATAAATGAGACACTGATAACATTCTAGATGTTACTACATAAGAATTAGATACGATCTAGAATCATCAATAACTCTGATGTCATAGCCATTTACCTGCAACTTCTAAGGTTACAACACAAGATAGAATATGAGTTCTAAGTCAAGGGAAATCCCCTAGGAGTCAATCCTAGCTGTGTCATGTAGCTTAACACACAATAGCAGCTTTTTTTTTTTTTTTTTAAAGTTCACTTCTAGTTATCTTGGGTGGTGGTATACTGGATCTTACTTAACATTAAATAAGAAATAACAGAATAGCCTGGAGCAGATCTGAAAACCATTTGGCTGACATTTCTAACAAATGTAATGCTATGCTGCAGTCACTCTATATTTTTCTATTTAAAATATAGAAAATATCTCCATAATTTTGTTTAGTTTCCCTTATCTTAAATTCACAAAATTCATTATTTTTGGCTAGGACTTATTTAAAATGACCAAAAAATCAGTAAATCAAATTCAGTATTTTATCATGACTATCTCAAGAATGTTGTGATGGTTCTGTACTAATAAATCTAAAACTTAATCACTAGATAATCAGATTAAAGAAAATCCCATGAATCACACTGTTATTTCAATAAATATACTCCTAATACATTACATTCAAACTACTTTTTCTGATACTAACACTTAGAAGCCCAGGTCTATAAATAAAAGTTATCGACCAAAAATCTCTGACCAATGAACTTAACTAGAAAAGATTAGAAGGAAGCCTATAAAATCAGGACTAACACAAGGTTGTCTATTATTCACTACTTTTCCAGCTTTGTTTTAGAGGTCCTAAGCAGTAGAAATATGACTAGGAAATAGATAATTTGTGCTTTATTTTCTAATGTTAAAAACCTGATAAAAGGAGCAAAGGATTTGAATAGATATTTCTCTAGAGGGTACACAAGTGACAGATAAGCATATGAAAAGAGCCTTAACACCACTCATCATTGGAGAAATTAAAATCAAAACCACAATAAGATACTACTTCACACCAATTAGGGTATCTACTATTAAACAAACAAGAAAAAAGAACAGAAAATAACAAATAGTAGCAAGGGTATGGAGAAATTAGAATACTTTTTGTGCACTGTTGTGCAAATATAAAGTGGTGCAGCAGCTACAGAAAACAGCATGGAAGTGCCTCAAAAAATAAAAAATAGAATTACCATATGATCTAGCCATCACACTTCTGGGTATACACTCAAAAGAATTGAAAGCAGGGCCTTAAGGTGTATATTTGTACACCCATGTTCATAGTAACATTATTCACAATAGTCAAAAAGTGGAAGCAACTCAGTTGTCCACCAACAGATAAATGGATAAACAAAGTGTGGCATAAACAAACAATGGATTACTATTTGGTCTTTAAAAGGAAGGAAACTCTGATAAATGTTACAACATGAATAAATCATGAGAATGTTATGCTAAGTGAAATAAGTCGGTCACAAAAAGACACATACTATATAATTCCACTTACACTGGTTGTGCTCTTATCCCCAGTTTTGCTTCCCATAGGTTGGTACCTGTGGTCAACTGAGGTTCAGAAATAAATGATTCATAAGTTTTAAATTGCATGCCATTCTGAGTAGTTTGATGAAAACTCCTCACACTATTCCACTCTCATCCCACCTGGGATGTGAGCCACATTTCTGTCCAGTGCACACATGGTGTATATGCTGCCCACCCATAAGTCACTTAGTAATCGTCTCTGTCACAGTACTGCAGTTCTTGTGTTCAGGTAACACTTGTTTACTTAATAATGGCCCCCAAACCATTCATAGAACTTTAATGAGGGCCCTATGTGAGCCTATCACTATAATTGTTCTATTATTATAATTGTTTTATTATTAGTTACTATTGTTAAATCTTTTTTCTGAGCCTAATTTATAAATTAAACTGTATCATATATATGGATGTATAGGAAAAAACATAGTAGATATAGGGTTCGGTACTATCTGCAGTTTTAAGCATCCACTGAGGATCTTGGAATGTATCTCCTATAGGTTAAGTGGGGCCTATGTGTCTGAGGTATCTAGAATAGTCAAATGCATAGAAATGAAAAGTAGAATGGTGGTTGCCAGAGTCTGGGGGAAGAGAAGAAATAGGGAGTTGTTTAATGGGTATTTTTGTAAAATTTCCCAGGCCGAGACTGAAGAAAGAGGCTGACAACTCCACCATTACATCAAGAATTCATTAGAGGAACTTACCTATGAGGGGCATCTTGAGCAGCAAGACAATGTGGTTGTCTTCTGCACTACATGGCAGGCACTAAAGAATTACACAGAACAGGATAGGATGCATAGGGGTACTGGGGCATGACCTACCTTGGATAAGGGGAAAATGCCTTACCTGCTTGCCCTAAGAAGGGAAAAGGTCTGTTCTAGGAACCATCATGCCTGGGGAACAGGGGAGGAGTCACTGAGACAATTTCTGAGGGGATTTGTGGGAAGCAATTTTTGTCCTGGCCCAGATCTAGCTGGTGGTTCCAGCAAAGGTCATGTCATGGAACAGTCTTTCCTCCACAGATATAGATTGTTTTACAGGAAGAAAAAGTTCTAGAGATTCATTGCACAACATGAATACAGTTAATGCCAATGAACTGTACTTAAAATGATGAACATCTATTCACCTATTATGTAAACCATTATGTGCTGCATATACAAAGTATGAATAAATGCTTATGAATGAAAAAAGATAAAAAAATTAAATGATTAAAATGATAAATTTTATGTTATGTACATTTACTACAATAAAAAATAAAACGCAAATTGTCATGATTTGTCTACCCCTCAAAAAATTCCAAGGCTCTCAATTGAAAAACTAGTAGAACAAATATGAGTATAAAGTCAGAATTAGAAACCTGAAAATCACTTTGTTATACCAAAAACAAAAATAAAAACAAAACAATTAGACCAATTAAAATGGGAAAAGAATCCCATTTATAATACAAAACACAGAAATTAATTTAAGCATGCACAATCCATAAGAAGAAAACTGTACAACTTTACAGAAGAACATAAAAGAAATTCTGAATAGTCAAGAGAGATGAATTATGATCTTGGATGGGAATACTCAGTATTATCGTGCTCCTCATGTTGATCTATAATTTAACGTAATTCCAATGGGATCATTTCATAGATCTCAAGAAACTAACTTTCAAGTTCACTTATGAGAGTTTATGGGCACAACTACCAAAACAAAATTTAGAGGAGAAAAAATTGAGGTGATATGAATTAACAAATATTTGAATAACTTTAAAACTACATTAATTGCAAAAACATAAAATTAGCACAAGGTCTAGATAAACATATCAACAAAAACTATTAAAGGATCTAGAAATAGATCAGCATATAGAAAGGAATTTATATATGTGACAGTTCATGCTCCATATCTGCAGAGTAAGAATGAACTATCTATTAAAGAGTATTGTGGCAAGTAGTTATCTGGGGAAAACAAACTAATAGCAGCTTACATCAATTTGGCTTCACAGTGTGCAAGGCACTGTGCCAAAGTCTTTAAATGCATTATCTCATCGAATACTAAAAACTACCTTTTAAAAAAATAAGTAATCTTTTTAAAATAATGCATAAATAAGTAATTAGCTTGCCCAGCAACTTGCTTCAAGAATGGCTGAAGCCTAAAATTTTACTCTATCACATTAGATTCCATAGGCCAAACTCCCTAATCATTACAGCACACTGCCACCTTTAGTGCATCGTTATCTCTACCACACACAAAAACAAATTCTAGATTGAAAAAAAATCTAAACATATACATGGGTGTTTTAGTTAAAATATACATATCGTTAAAGTTTAGGTCCGGGAGGACTTCCCTAAGACCAGCAACAAATCCAGAAAAGACGTGACTACACAAAACATACAATTTCCACATAATGAGAGATAGCAGGAGGTAAAAGATGTGGCAAGCTAGAGACTAAGACTGCAATATATACAACAGTCAAAGGACTACTTTCCTTAATATATAAAAAGCCCCTTCAATTAAGATTAAAGACTAATGATAAAAGGACAATGAACACCAACAAGCAAGTCAAAAAACAAGATAAAAATGAGCAGATCTCCAATCCTGCTAGTATCAGAGAAATAAAAATTAAAAATAATAGCATGCGACTTTAACCATTAGATCGGAATAAATTAAATGAATATTGGTGAAGTATGAATAACAGACATCTCATTTTATTTTAGTATTAATTGGTTCAATATTTTGAGAGGGCAGTTATACAGTTCCTTCCAGTGGTTAAAATGGGCAATTCTGCTTCTAGTCTATCAAAGTACTGCACAAATGTATGCACAAAAAACATGTACAAGAATTGCATTAAAGTATTGTTATAAGAGTGAAATATTATAAATGATTAAAATATTCATCAGTAAAGGAATAGTTCAACAAATTACATTTACTATTTTATTGACTACTACAAAGCCATTAAAAAACATGAAATAAAATGAGATGCCCTGTTGTACTCACATGGAAAGATCTTGTTTTTCAAAAAAAAAAAAGGCTGTGTGGTAGTTTGCAAGATATAAAGTTGAATACAAGGTCAAAATCAGAGACAGAGACAGAGACAGAGACAGAGAGACAGAGAAGTATTGATTAATTCTACCTATAACAAAAATGTCAAAAAATAAAATTATTAAAAACATGCACAATTGCATCAAAATTTTACAATACTCAGAACAAATTTTAAATTTAATGGAAACTGTGTAAAACCTCTAAAAAGAAAACAAACACAGAAAAATTAGAGAAAACTATTCAAATAAGTATTTTATTTATGGAAAGGTATACTATGTTCATGTAATTTAAAAAGTATTATAAAGATGTCAAAGCAATAAAAATCATGATATCAACATTGATAAAAAGTAATTCTAAAATGAATATGGAAATACAAAGAGCTGAGAATAACCAAGGTAAGAGAACACACACCATGACATCGTGATTTATTATAGAGTTATAGTAATTAAGACAGTGTTAAATTGTTACAAGGTTAGATAAGCCTAAAGAACAGTGGAACACAATGAAGTCCAGAGGGAAGAGGTGGGTTTTTCAGGAAGTTATTCTAGGTAATTTGGATATGGTAAAAACAAACATGACCTCACCTCATCTTATAGACAAAAATCAATGCCAGTATATTGTAGGTCTAAATGACAAATGAAGAGCATCGATGACTTTTTAAGATAATTTAAGGTAATATTTTCATGACCGAATTAGGGAATGATTACTTTAAGAAGGCTCAAAATGCCCTAACCATAGGTCAAGAATGATTATAGCAAAACTGGAAATTTCTATTCATCAGCAGGCAATATTAACAGAGTGAAGAGAGCCCACAGAGTGGGAGAAAATACTTCCAACACAATTAACCAAAAGGCTCATATCCAGCATATAAAAAGAACTTCTCTACAAAATTAAAAAAACAAAAAACATTAAAATTGGATAGTGACTTGAACAGGCACTTCACAAAAGAGGGTATCCAAAGGCTAACAGACACATGACAAAGGGCTTGATGAGGGAAACACCATTAAAACCAGACAGCTTGAATCAGAAGGACTACACATACTATATGTTGGCAAAGATGTGGAGCAACTGGAACTGTGATGCATGTATTGGGAGTGTAAACAGATACTTCACTTTGGAAAACTGTTTTAGATCATCTGCTCACATTGAACATATACTACGACTGGCTAATTTACTTTCAAGTATATACGCAGGAGAAATGTGCTCCCATGTGTAGCAAAAGTCATGTACGTGTGCAAAGATGTTCATAGCAACATATTCATAACAGCCCCAAAATGGGGAAAACACCCAGGTCCATCATCATTAAAATGGAAAAACAAACTATGATATATTCATACAATGGAATAACATAGGACAATGAAAATAAATGGGCTACAGGTACCTGCAACATGTTTGGATCTTACAAGTGTATTTTGAGACAAAGAAGCCAGACAAAATGAGTCAGTTTATATTAAGGTCAAAAGCAAGTGAAACTAATCTATGGTATTACTCAAGATGCTGGCTACTTTGAGGAAAAAGGGAAACTGTAGTGAATGGAAAGGGATAAAATGGGTGCTTCTTGGGTGTAGAAAATGTAATATTTCTTGATTTGCATGGTGGTTACATGAGTATCTATATACACTTGTACGATGAGCAATATTCCATATGCATGTTACACTTCAATAAAAATGGGTTTAAAAAAGCCAATTCTGATGCCATTTAACTTAATGTATTATGTCATTTCATCTTTATCGTTGTTCTCATGTTTATGGATGAGGATACTGACTCAGGTCACAGCTAGTACACGACAGAGCCAAGCTTCACACTCAAGTCTATCTGATGCTCAAACCCAGTAAAGGTCTACAGTAAAGGTCATTCCAAACTTAGGTCCTTGAGATTTCCTTGACTGAATTTTTCTTTCCTTCCAAGATAGTTTTCTACCTTTTTCATCTTATGCTCTCAGTCCTTCATCTAGTGTTACCCCTTTATTCGGCATGAGGTTTTGGTGGGCAGGAGGGTGGTCAAGAGTTTAGATATTGAAACTTTGTGTTTAGTTATTTCTCAGAAATATAGCAATTTATTCTTCTCACAGAAGAGGAAAAAATGTACAATTCCCCAGCTGTTCTCTATGGAGAAGGGATCTGAAGTAATGACCACCTTTTTCTTTGCTGAGTTAACTAAAGGGAGCGCACTAAACGGAGAGGAAGGAACTATAAGCATGCCTTGTTTTATTGTACTTAGCTTTCTTGCACTTCACAGATATTGTGTTTTTTACAAACTGAAGGCAAAACTCTTCATCAGCAAAAGGATTATGATGACTCACTTTGTTGCCATGGTCTGAACCAAACCCACAACATCTCTGAGGCATGCCTGAAATGGGACTGCAAATGACAAGCCGTGGTGGGGGATAGCAAGGGAGGATGCTGGAGATGAAAAGGTAGAGAAGCTGTTTAGTGAAGGATCCAGAGAAAAAACACTCGGTAGTTAGCAACAGATGAAGATTTGAGGGAGAGAGAAAAAATGGGGCCACCGAATAGATATTTTAAGAAAAGAAAAATATTGAAAGGAGGTATTTGTAAAGATGTGGCATAGGATACAGCCTATCAAACTTCATTCTCATCTCCCCAAAAGAGGCCTCAAGTGGATCTGAGTGCTTGTTTTATTTTCCCTAAGACACAATAAAACTACCAAAATATGCAACCATTAAAATAAAATCAAACACACATACAGCAAGCATTTTCCCACACAAACCGTGGATCAACAAATGTTAACTGGGCCCCACCTGAACTTTGCAAGAATCCACAGACGAGCAGCATTTTTATTTGCTTGAAATTGCTTAAGTGAATCTCAATAGCATTTAATACCATTAAAACTCCCCTTTTTATTTTTATGAGCCAAAAAGTATTATGAAATGACCTACTCAGTCTCTGAGGATGTCTGGGTAACCAGTATAGACACATACGCTCTTTATTATTCAGATTGACTCACTTAGATACCATAATTATTTTTTATAACCAGCATGATTCTTCAATACTCCTGTCCCTGGTGGTTGTTTGTTTATTTGTTTGTTTGTTGCATGGTCTTTAAATGCTACTGTATTGGCAGGAAAAAAAATCTATCATTCCCTAATCCTTCTGAGTTATAGTTGCACTTCTCTTCAAACCGTAATTTCTTTTGTTAATTATGTGTGTCATTCAATAAGTAATAACCTCTCTTGCTCTCATCTATAAAATGATTAAGGTGAACTTAATGATTTCTAAGATGTTTTCAGCTCTAAATTTTTTGTAAATTATAGAATCTAGAATTTTACGGTATTAGTTTCTTGCTTCTACTCCCCTGAACCAAAGACCTTTACTAACATTTCCTTGAATACAACATGTGATTCCTGAGTCGCTGGTTTACATTTTGGGATTCTTTCTGCTTAATATCAAGCTTTAGTCCATATGTGATAGAGAAGTCAATCTCCTCCCCACAGCTCCCAGCTATACAGTAAATAGAATCCTAGCACATTAGCTTCACCACGAGTTTTCAAGTATACCCTCTTTCTACTGCCACAAAATGCAAAGCTTTCCTAGTCTTTAGTCTGTATAGCTTTTAGTTTATGGGCTATCACCATCACTCAGTACAAGTGATGGTAACATATCACAAGGACCTATGAAACATACAATGCACAAACCTGTTGCCTCGACCAAGGAAAAGGACACTTGGGATAATCTGTCTAGACACATGACATTCATAGCTATGAATGGAGAAATTTAAAAAAATATAGTAGGCCAATAAAATATTCTTAAATATTTATAGCTCTCCCTGGCTGTTGAGGCAAGGATGTCTGACTCACCAGGAAGAGTGGCCAACAGCTCTATCACTTTATAACCAAGGAAACCCAAATTAGAAACAAACCAGAAAGTAGGCGGATCTCTACTAAGCTGAGGGATGAGTTATTTCTCTATTTGATCCAAAATTACTCTAAATAGGGATGTTGCTGAGCTACTCCAGGGTTCTGGATTGTGTGAGTCAGCCTCAAGAGATGCCACATGCATTAACAGCTTGCTCACTCAAATGTCCATGATACCCCTTGCTAGGTCCACTTTCCCATGGTGCTCACTCTTAGCAGGGCAGCCGCTGACACCAGGCCAGCTCTGAGGTACAGCCAGTGTAAAGAAGCGCTTCTCCAGATGCACAGTGGAAGAGAAACCAAACATGCACAGTTCATTTTGTTTCAGAAAACATGAATGCTCTTCTATGGACTTTATTCTCCCTCTTTCCAGGGGCAACTAAGTCACTACCAGATCCCCAAATGGTACCATTTTAATCTCACAACCATTAACTTGTTTAGGGGGCAGAGGGTCTGAAATATACACAAAATTTACTGCAGTGTCTTCTTCCATAGCTTTCTGTTTGATTTTTAAAGGAGTCACAGAATATTAAGAATCACATACCAGAGTCTGTCCATCTGAACACATGACTTGTGTTCAGTCCAACCCTGGCCTCAGGGGGAAAACTGACAGACGAGTTAGTTGTCTTGAGTCACTAGATTCTTAGGAATGCATATGACTATTTTAGGGAAAAATAAATCATAAGACACAAATTCATATCATGCATTTATTTTTAAAAAATAATATGCCTGGAAATATATTTATAAAAAAGTACAATATACATATGTACATATATATGTCTATATATATGTCTATGTATATTTAGTTCATTGAACATCATAAAAGATAATTTAAATAGTTCTACAAGTTACATTCCTCAGTGGAAATACTAAGCATTTTAAAGATCTCAACTTTCATTCCTGCTCTCATATTAATTTATAAATTCATACAATTCCAATAAAAATCCCAAAAGGATCCTTCTGAAACTTAACCAAATAAACTATGATTTTTTGCAAGGATAAATAAGAGGAAAGCCAAAAACATTTTTAAAAAATACACATGAGAACTTGAACAGACTCTCTGAGATGCATTATTATGCTGCAATAATTAAGATGCTAGTACAAAATCCAAATACATGAAAGAGAACAGAAATCCCCAAACAGTTCCAGACATAGCACAAGGAGGAATAATTACTCTAGAAGCCTGATGTAAAATCAGCAACCTAGGAAAAAAAAGTTGTCTTAGACTTACCTCAGGCTATTAATTTTTGATATGAAATAGAAGAAAAGAAAGAAGTAGAATGAAATTAGTTAAGAAATTTGAAAATATAGATGATCTTTGAATAAGATAGGTCTTCCTAAGCCACAAGAACAGTTCTATATATAATAAAACAATTGACTTGACTACATAAATATTTAAAGCTTATATACCCCAGAAATTACAAGTAAAATTAAAAGCAAATGATAAAGAGGAAAAAATATTTTCAGTGTTTTAAAATTATTAATTTTTATCTAAAGACATTCAGTATAAAAACTTTGGCAATTTATTAATATGTATCAAAAACCATAAAAAGACATTTACCCTTTTATCTAGAAATTCCACAAAGGATTTACTCTGATATAATTAAAGATAAAAAATGTAACAAAAATATTTATAGCATTGTATTTCCATTATTATATTACTTATATTAACTGGAAATAAATATCCATAAATATAATCATTGTTATATATAAAGACAGAGTCAAGTCTTCAAGTGAGAAAAGCAGCCAGATAAGAATGCTAAAAAAATTTTTAAGTCTTAAATTCACATAGGCCTATTATAACTCAAAATGTTGGCAATGGTTTCTCTACGGGACAGCATTACAGAAAGTTTCTTTGGCTTTGTGATATTTCTGGATATTCCCAAGTTTATTATTTTATTTTGCAACATAGGGAAACATTTAAAACTTTTGGAAGATTTTCTGAGATCCGCAAACAAAGCATCTACATTAAGGATAAGTGGGTGTCCACAGAGCAAGGCTCTGAATGATGATCATTATATTTTCTATGAATTGATTAATTGATTGGAGTAGAAAACACAACCCTTCCACAGGATGATAAAAAACAGGAGTTTTTCTTCATGAAACTGTATAGAGCCCTGTGTGGTCAGGCGTGATATGGTGATGTGGTAAGTGTGTGCCAATCCTCCTCCATGTAGGTTGAGAGACATTAGAACCTTCTTTTACCTGGAGTGTGCTGAGAGTGTACCTGTGCTGGCCATCTTCCATTTGCCTCTCCAGATCCACTGTCTCAGCTTCTGCACCCTATTCTGGCCCCCATTGCCTAGCCTAAAGGGATGGCATAAAGGGGCTTCCAGCCCTCTGACTCATCTTTGGGTTTGGCTGATGAGACAATGGCAGAAGACCAGAGAGCAGGTGAAGAGGGTCAGGGCGTTTGTTCCCCTGACCCCTCCCCACAGGTCACTGCAGCCCTCCTCTGAAGGCCCTGCTCCTGCTGGGCTCCTGTTGGGCAGCCTTCTCCATATTGGGCCTCCCTCTGAAGTTCTGGGTTTCCCAGTAGTTTCTTGGCCCCTTTCCCCACTTCAGGTACAGGGCTGTAAAAACTTGTTACTATTACCTTCTCCACCCAGAGTACTACTCCATCTCTTATTGCTTTTCCTAAACCCTGCCCACACCTTTGTAAACAGCCTCTAATAAACTCTCAATCAAATCACCCAATTTGAGTGTGTCACCTAATTCCTAACAGGACTCTGCTTGAAGCAGTAATATACACAATTAAGAGAAAACAGGGCTAAGTGCATTTATACTTCAAGGGGAAAACAGTGACCTCATGGGGTTTAAAAAAACATTTTCATTCAAGTTTGAGAGAAAAAAAATTTAGCTCTGTTAACTCCATGATTCAATGATTCTATGATACCTAAAACATCTTATGCTTTCTAGTGTGTTTTTTTTTGTTGTTCTTTTCTTTTAAGGCTTTGAGCAAGTTACTAACCCTTACATAACCTCACCACATACAGGACAGTGTACTGGAAGAGGAACGTATGTTTCTCATGAGACAAACTGCTTTTGCCACAAATTTAAAAGCAGACATTTTCCTCTCAGTTTCCCCTTGTACTATATCACCGAACACCTTTTCACTTTGTTGTGACTGGGTTTAACTTAGTCCTGAACTTTACGAGCTAATCAAATTTACTGCATTCAGGTATTTCTGGTCTGCCCCATAGAAAAGTGGCACCTAGTCACCATGAGTTGATTAACCATTTAAGGATGTAAGTGGTCCACTAAAAAACTTCTTAAAGCCCATAAGCTTGTTTCAACAGCCAGCTCTTATACTCATAGGGGGAAAGACAATTCTGAAAACTTGGGGTCTGTCACTCAGATTGTCCCCAGCCTAATTCCAAGTAAAAGAGGAAAAAATTCCCTTCACTTAAAAGTGCTGTGAGGCATTCCAAACACTTGGCAGAACTGCACTGATAATCACATAAGAAAGCACAGCACAAGAGATGGGAGAAAGCAATTCTTTCATTTGAGCAGAGCAATTCAGGCCCTCCCTGAGCAGTGGAGGTGAACTCTCGCACCTGTGGCAGGCCCTAGAGTGACAGCTCTAGCAGTGGCACATCACCAAGGTTCTAAGAGCTCCCAGATTGGCAGCAGAACTGCCCTTGATGGTGGGCACAGTATCATCAGAATGGCATCCAAGGTTCTTGTGGCTGCCAAAGGCTTGAGCTGCCAAGGGAGTAGTCACAGTGAAAGCAGCTACAAAGACACTGATGGCTTTGGAAATGGCAGAAGAGAGCATCCTTGGCAGTTGGCTAACTACCCTCATATGGCTAAGAGGATTCAAGAAGCCACAGTTTAAGAGGACAGCTTCTCTGATATCAGCTTTCTTTCTATCCTTGAACAAAAGTGAGTTTACAGTATTAGATGATCTCTTAAGCCCTCAGAAAAGAAGATCATTAAATGATAAACTCTGAATAGAGGGAAATCTAAGCAGTGGCAAGCCATGGCAAATCCAAGAAGTGGCCGAGGGCAGCGTAAGGACAGTATAAGACTCATGATGAAAAACATCGCTCCTTTCCATCTCTGCCAAGAACTGGACACGTTTGAAATATGAATGCTAATACACACTAAGAAAAATAAAAGCACTTAAGATGTAAAGACACAAGACTTTCAAGACCTTGAAATATTTTGGATCTAATTTTTCTGTCTCTGTGCTTCTGACAGAGAAGCAAATTTTGTATGTTTCCCTAAGGGAATGCATAGTTAAAAACCAAATGCTTATACTACTCTAGTTTTCTCAATGACAAAAGCTTAAGACAATAACAAGGAAAGTGTTAACTTCCTCAAGACGGGCAATAAATGGCAAGTCTGCAACACACTTGTATTGAGTAATGGGTAAAAATTGTTCCCTGAAGGCATGAGAGATCTTATTCTTCTTCCATACCCCGCAAAGTGTATCTGCATAGTAATGAGTACCCATAGGGATGCCAAGAAACTGAGCACCAGACCTAGAGGCACTGTAAATAAGCCACAGTACTGCCACCTGTGGGAACTGGCTGGGGACACAGATGGCTTCTCCAGACAACAGCCCCCTCTCTGTCACACACTGTCATTGTGCTGTCAGAGCCCACTCCAAACAGCTATCATTATTCGTCCCTTCCTTCTCCTTTTCCCTACCCCATCCAAGATCTTAAAGATTTCTGAATACATATTTAATTTATATATATATATATATGTATATATATGTTGATATTTACATGTATGTATACATGTACATTTATATATATATGTGTGTGTGTGTGTGTATATATATATATATATATATATACATATATATATATATATATATAAGTAAAAAGACTGGGAAAGCTACTGATAAGGCAAATTACTGTGCTCCTCTGTGCTTCTGGAAAGTGAAGACTAAAAAATCTCTGTAGAAGTATAAACATCCCCCAAATATTACCTGAAGAATTAAAAAACAACTTTTGACATTTATTTCCTTCTCTATTCACTGCGTGTTCATTACAAGGAAGATGGTCATGATACACTGGTAGGGACAAGACTAAGAGGAATAAGAGCTAGGAATAAGAGCTCAAACAAGATTCTAGTTTTGTGTTAAAAGCAAACCAGAACTTTTAATTGTTCAAACAGGGTCAGATAATGAAAAAAATAACTTGGTAGGTGGTTCAGTACTGCAGTCGCAAGCACCCTAATCTTGGAAAATCTAACGTAGGCATGAAGACTAAAACAGCTATAGATATTTTCACTAAGGCTATGATAGTTTTCATTCTCTAAGTCGAGCACTGCAGAAAAAAAAAATGCTATGAAGTAGTTGACATCTTGGGTAACCAAAAGTTTCCAGTTGTACAAATGGAGACTAAAAGCAATCAGGAAGTAGAATGAGATTCATCTGCCAACTCGAGATTCATCTGTGATCTCAATCACTGAAGTACTTTTATGACACTGCAGAAAACCCACCTTTTACTAAACCATCCAAATTTTGATCCACTTATGTGTATCAATGAATAGGAACTAAGAGAAGTATTTTCCTATAACCAGTTAGACTGATCTTAATATATCCACACACCTAAGACAATCAGCAACATATAAATCTGTACAGGTAATCTTTAAATATCAGAAAGATGATAGAGGTTTCATTAGAGACATATATAGACACACATAAACAATTAAGATATACTATCCTCTCATTCTTCATTTTAAAAACATTCATATGAACCTTTCACTTAAAGAGTAAAAATATCTAGATTTCCATTCCATTTAAATATATTCAAGCCAAGTTCCTGGGAAGGTTTCCAGAGGTTTAGATTGCTTTAAAAATGGCCATGCATTAAATAAAGCTTTGTCTAACAAAAGTAAAAGAGTAACTGATATGCT
The DNA here is from genome assembly GCA_004027375.1 of Macroglossus sobrinus. Taxonomy (NCBI): domain Eukaryota; kingdom Metazoa; phylum Chordata; class Mammalia; order Chiroptera; family Pteropodidae; genus Macroglossus; species Macroglossus sobrinus. The sequence continues at coordinate 1,275,279 of PVKZ01000149.1, read as the reverse complement.
ATCTGTACATTCACAAGGCTCCTGTAGCTCAAAAGCATTACTCAAACAACAAATCAGATTACAGCTCTGGAGAATCATGCTCCGCCTCTTCCAGTAACCCTGCCAGCTCACACAACATTATATGAGGGCCAACCACCTGATTCCTGAGGAATCTGTAATCTACCTTCTCCATTAGTTCCTCAAAGGGTCTCCTACTTTATACCTGTGCCCCCCTTCATTCATTCCAGTGCATTCACCTTTCATCTCTAAGATATCCGTTAATGATAAGTGTGCAAAGGTTCACTTTAAAAGCACAACCAAAGAGAAAGCCTTTCAGCATTACAGTTTATAATGAAACAAAAACTCAAAATTCTGGGTCTACTGAATTTGAACTAAAAGCCATTGCAGCAAGAAGTTCATTCCTGGGTACCTGGCTTTTTTTTCACATTACCTGCTTCAGTGTACTTCAATCCCACTTTTTCTTCTGTTTCCTTTGTCTTTGGGGGTGGCCAGACAGCTTGGAGTCTGCCAGGAGTCCTATCGTCCTGCTCAGTGGGGCTGTGGTCAGGCTATTTAAAAAGTGGTCAAAGAAAAAAATATGTTAAATGAAATGTGCCAGAGCCAGTTATTCCCTGAAAACAAGCATGCTAACTCTAACTCTAAAATTAATATTAATGGCCAGTTTCACATTGCCCTTGTTGGCTGTAACTGAAACATCCCACTAGAGTGTGATCTTTTCCCAGAAATATAAAGTGATTAGTAGGAGTAAAATTAAAAAATCAAGCCAAGGCCACTGGAATGTAACTAATGTACAGCACGGTGACCATAGTCAATTATACTGTATGACAAATTTGGAAGTTGCTAAGAAAGTAAATTTTAAAAGCTCTCATCACAAGAAAAAATAATTTATAACTTTATATGGGGACAGAGGGTAAATAGATTTATTGTGGCAATTATTTTGCAATACATACAAATCATGTTGTAACTAACATAATGTATGTCAAGTGCACTTTAAAAAAAGGCAAGGTCGAGTATTATACAACCCTTGATAGATGATTTCTATCGTGTAACTATTAAAAAAAAATTTACAAATAAACTTTGAGCTGAAGATATAGATACAAACGCACTACAATCAGGTACATTTGTAAGAATGTTTACAAGTGTATCCCAAACAACTTCAGGTTAATTTACAATATAATGACTACTTTTGCCTTTTCCATGAAGAGTAGCTATAAGGCCAAGATATACTTCTCCAAGCACTTAACATTGCTAATTTCAATTCTTTTTCATTTCTAATAAAAACATAATAATAATGAGATGGCCTTCATGTTCAAGCTATTTTTATTAGTTGATTTTTTAATACTACAAGAATGTTATATAATGTTTAGTTTTTAACTATAACCCAAAATAATTATTCTAAAGACTTTTTAATTTTTAACATTTTAACTGATTAAATATATCAGGGAATGATTGAATTCTGAGTTGATACTGACCAAGAAATTCTATTTTTTTTTTACCTTGTGAACCTTTAAAATCTACTGGACAGATGCTTGCAGGTCTTTATAAATTACCAAATTTCTTTTGAATAACAGCATTCATTAACTAGATAGTTGCCATGTGCTAAGTTCATTTAATCTTCACGACCATCATATAAAATGACATTTATTATTATTTTTTTCCTCATGAAGAGATTGAGGCTCAGAGATGATCACGGCCACCCAGACAGTAAATGGCAGTTAGAATCAAAACCCAGATCTCATTATCAATCCTGTGCTCAATCAAGATGCCTTATAACCAACACGGAATATTTCAATCACATCGCAAACATGTATTCTGCCAAATGGTACACTTATAAAAAAGAAATAGTTTTCATTGAGGTATATTATTAAGTGGTGAGGAAATCTGGGCTATGTTTCCATACTGCATTGCATCTTCATGCTGTTTAATTTTTATAGGAACATTTACTATTAACATTCAAACTCGGAGAGACAGGTTCCCTTTCCTACCAGCCCATCTTTACATATAATCCTCCTTTAAGAATACAAGGAAGAAAACTCTTCTGTACAACTCCATACTCCTTATAAGAAGAATTTCATATAATCATCTTTGACCCAAGAGATAGTCGCTAACAACAGGGTGACTGGGATTCACTTTGACAGGAAACCTCAAAATAAATATAGCAGCATCATATTTTATAAGAAAATGCAAAACCCAATTCTACGTACGCTTTTGGAATCAGAGGGGCCATCCGCTGGCCTTGACCTGGACCGTTCAAACACAGCTCTTAGGGACTCTTTCTCATGCCTCATCTTACGCTTGAGAGCTTCCAGCTCAGAGGTGTCAGCTGTGGTCCCCTTCTTGGGGGGACGAATAAATAAGGCTTTAAAGGCCTCCAGGGCAGTTTCTGGGGGCTTTGGCTTGACCTCCCCACCCTGAGTTTGGGTTGCTCCGGGGTAACTCTGGCTCTCCTGGGCAGCACTGCGGCCCATCTCTTCTGCCCTGGGTCGCTCAGGGTCTTCTGCCTTCAGTTCGGCTCTGGGCATGTCAATGCTGAGTAGCTGCGAGAGCTGCTCCAGGAAAGTGGGAGTGGCCTTCAGATCACTTGTTTTCTCCCGAGTTTTCACTGTCTGCAGCACTGTCTGTGGCACTGTTTGTGCTAGAGACTTCTGAACAGGCTGCGTCAATTTGAGCAAAGCCAGGTCCCCATCCTTTGGTTTAATTTCAGTGATGGTCTCCCCACCCTCAGCTGGGGCCCCCTTCTTCAGTACACGAAGCCCACTAAAAAAAGCTGGAAGCTGGAATGACTTCTCTCCAGGAACTTCTTTTTTAGAAGAGGTGTTCTCGGTGACACCAACACTTAAGTTCTGGTCTGTTACCACAGGTTGAACTTGGGAAACTTCTTGTCCAGCTGGTTCTTGGCTGGGACTATGCTCTGTCTGAAGACCACCACTGCCAGGTTCTGGTTTGCTACCTATCTCATGTGGAGTACCTGGAGGATCATCGGCACAGAGCTCTGCATCGTCCTTTTCCCCAGTGGCAATATTTTCCCTACACTCGCCTGGCTTGTTTTTGGGATCCTCAGATGGATTAGATAAAACAACACTAGGGGACTTCAGGCCATTGGTATTACTTCCTTCTTCTGGCTCCTGGCCACCATCCTCGGAGTCAGAATCACTGGTGGTATTTACAAGGGTCCCACGAACCAAAATGACATCGTCTCTGTTCACACTCAAAGCAGTGAGTGGGAGAAGCTCTTGACCAGGGAGAGAAATCCCTGCCTCTGCTTTTCTCTGACTCCCTTCTGACTCCATCTCTGTCTCCACCTTTGCAGTCTTCCCATCTTTTCCGAAGTCAGGTGGGACCTGAGCCTCTGCCTCCTGCAGATCCAAGCCATTGCTGGGATCACCCAGCTGAGGTGCGGGATCCACCACTAAACTGCGGAATGCTTTCAGTACTGCATCTTCCTCTTCAGGCTTCACAGATTCCAATTTACTTGTAAACCCAAACAAGGATTTCATAGAGAACTTGCTCAGGATCGACTGAGCCATTTCAAGTTCAGCTTCAGATTTTTCTTGTTCTGCGACATCACTGCCACTCAGAGAGTTACCAACATCCTCCATGTCTCACAGCAATGCCCTCAGTGTAAGTTCTGACTTTTGTTGCCTTCCCCTGCTCAGTTTATCCACTCCATCGGCTCTTAACTTGCAGGACAGAGAGCAACAGGACCCAGGAGCCAGACTCCTCAGCGGCAGAGTCAGCACACTTGGTCTCTTTCAGGTCACTTACTGTGCCCTCCTTCCGGGTTGTGCCACGATGTGCGCCCAGGGCAACTGTAAAAAGTCTGTGGAGCTTTATGCCCAGAAGCAGCAGAGGCTGCGCACCTTACTACACACGAACCGGAGGCTGCTCCTCTGGGACTTCCGTATTTATTCCCGAGGACAAAAGGCTTTTGTCGTAAGGAAAGTCAGCCTGCCCCCGGCCATCCCAGCCCAGGACTTCATCACAGCTCCTCCCCAGTGCCCGTGGTTCTCCCGGTTGCTTTCAACTTCCTCATTGGTGAGCAAGTGAGGCTCCAGAAAGTGCTGAGCCGGCAAACTGATCCTGACAGTCTCAAAACAGCCCAAGAAATTCAAAAGTGAATCAGCAGAAAATGACTGAAATATTTCTTACGGGCCCTCCTTGTGCCATCTAAATTTTGGTTAGAAGCCTGAACCATCCAGCCAAAAATAAATAAATAAATACATAAATAAATAACAACAACTAGCAGGGCACAAAGATCAACAGCAATTCACAAAGCCCAAAGCAAAGAAATAAAAAGAAATAAAAAGAAATAGATCATTTGAAAATGAATGGAACTCAAAGGCAGTTAACTTACTGCCCTTGAAGCCTTTTTTTTTTTTTTTTTTAAGTGCTTTCTTCCGCTTCCCTGAAGGTTTCATCTGGAATGCAGATTTTAGCTGCCAGGCCAGAGAAGGAAAACCAACACGACTGGTTTCAGATTACTGCTGTTTTAGCTCTGCCCTGGTGTCTCAGCGTTCTACAAACAGGTACGTAGGCAAGCACGCCCACCACACCCAGTGTCCACCAGCCTTAGGGTGGCAAAGTAAACAGCCCCTGCCGGCAAGAATGATTACCCTCCGTGCTCCCTGCCAACCTCAGGCTTCTGGCTCAGCAGCTGACTTCCTGGCTTCCTTAGAAATCAGAAGGGCACCCCATTCTGCTTCAGTGATCCAACCAACTAAATGAAACCTGGCATGGTACAAGGTAAGACACAACCTGCCTTGTTAGGCAAAGCAATTCATCAAAGGTCCCAAAGGAGCCACATTCCCCTAAGGGGCAAAATATCTAAAAGGTCTCTATCAGTCAGGTCTCTATCACAGACCCAGTTTGCCTAAAACAAAAACATAACAGACAAAACAGCCACCGAGCATCGGCTCTATGTAGTTTCCAATACTCTGATTACATGCTGGGAACCTGGCAACGAAGGTCTTAGAAAAATTGCAGCCCTGTTTCCCAGTTGCATAGTTGCCTCACGGGACAGCTTCCTGTGGTACCTGAAGGTCTCGGTGTTGGTGTTTCTCTTTCAAATCCTGTCCAGTCAGCAGGCATTTGATAAGACCTTGCTAGATCAGGAGAGTCAAACTGGCTTAATAGTAATCATGGCTTAATAGTAATCCCCTGCTCTCTTTGAGGAAAGCTGCAAGAAGACTGAGCCCTAGGGTTAAACACAAACAGCAATTTGGTTACCACAAGCAAAACAACAGTTTTGCCTTCTCCACAGCAAGGAATGGCTGTGGATGCCACACTGATAACTTGTATCATGTTCCCTAATAAATATTAATACTGAAAAACTCTGATCGCAATAATATATTTCTAACTATATGTTCAAAAAGAACTCTCACATAAAAAGAGTACATATTATATTCCATCAACCCCCATGGGAAAGTTAAGACAGTACTCCCTAATCTTTGATTTGACCTGGTGTCTAAATGGATACTTTCCTGTTTGCTACTGATCCTAGTATATTTTGAGATTAGTAACTAGGGCACACTTAATTAAAAGGCCACTACATATGCGGAAATATTCACTGGTGCCATTTAAGTCTCAGAACAAGTTTGCTATTTAAAGAAAATGCCCACTGATAAAATCATACTTCTGCTTCTTCAAGGAGAGGAAAAAAAGAATCCTCAAGCCAAATCATAAGATCAATCTTTTAAAGAACTATGTAGACCATCCCATATGCAGGAGAGGGAAGAAAACATGGCATATATTGATATTTTTTCTTTAACTTAAAAGGCTCCATTTTCTCAGATATAACTAATTACTGATTTCCAGAACACATTTCCAAGCACCCTCCCCAGAGTGGGGCAAAACGAGACATAAACTGGAAGGGGTTGTTGGCCCTTCTACACCACAGCATGGAGAATCATAAAGTTTCGGCATCTTCTCAATTTCATGGTAAGCAAGGCAAGTCTTGGATCTCAGGAGATGATTGAGTCCAGCCCCCCGAAGTAGGTAAGTATTATTAGGTTCATTTTAAAAGTGAAGTAACCATGGCCAACAGAACATAACTGCCCCAAGTTGCATAGCTAATAAGTGGGGAATGGAATGATATCAAACATTTATTAGGTAGGTGTTTACTATGTGCCAAGCACTGTTCTAGGTGCTCCACATATATTAACTGATTGATATACATAATTATAAGGTTAATATTGTTTTCTTTTTCCCATTTGGAAGCACAGAAAGATGAAGTGGCTTTCCCATGTTCACAGCTTCACTGAGTTGAAAAATTAGAACTTGAATCCTGGCAATCAGGCTCCAAAATCCACAACTCTGAACCACTCTCCTAAAACCTTGAGTTCTACTTCCTGCCAAAATAAGATGCCACACACATGTGAGTTTTGAAGTGTGAAGGTGTGTCAACTCAAGATGGTGGCGGTCTTTCAGTAGGACATGTAACGTACTTTGCCAAGATGACACAAAAGACTGACTTCACAAATGTAAAGAGAATGCCCATTCTTTTCCCTTGTAATTTAGGGAGAAATGTAGAAGAGCTGCTTAGAAAAATGAAACTCCTAGCTGGCCTCTCTACTGGTCACAGATCAGACACAGAATCCTCTGAACTCATCAAGAGGCTTTCCAGCTTACCCATACAATTCCCCTTCATTTATGAAACATGACTCCTACTACAAAGATGTATTCACCCAACAGTCATTATTAAGCACTAGCTATGTAAAAAACTTCGGAGATATGAAGATGGATAAACTCCAGTCCAGCCCTGTGCGCCTTCATTAAATGTGTAGTTAATAGGGGAAATCAGCCAAGAAAGAGGCGACTCTGTTTATAGTACTTTCTACCCCAGACTCAGCCTGAACAGCAATAAGTGGACCTAAAGCAATTTTAAATAAAAGCAGTAACCACCTAAATATGAAGAAGAGTAAAACAGAGCTGCATGGTAATTCAAATAGATCTTTTGAATATCGACTTTTTCAAGCCACAGGTTCTCATGATCATAAAAAAATACTATCACTTCTGGTCATTTAGGAAATTGAAAAATGTTTCAGACTATAATGTTCAACTAAGTAACCTACAAATTTCATCTTAGTTGGTTTGGAAAATGATTCTATTTACTGCTGTAACATTTAGGTAGGGGAGGGACAATCACTTCTCTTGAACATTATTTACCTCAGGGTCTTACGTTTTTTATGAATACTTATTAAGCACCTAGTACCCAAAACCAGGGACAGCCAAGACTGTCACTTTTACCATCTCTCCTGATTCTATTTTGTTCTAACCTAAAGACACCTAAGCTCGCTAAAGCTACACTTGAGCAAGCTAAATAAAAATGATCTACCTTAGACAACTAAGTTAAAACAGGAATCATAAATAATTAGTAGCATTTGACTCATAAGGGTATTCTTTGTAACTATCTGTTAAAAAACAATCTGTACCTAGCTACTTGAAAACAGAATATAGCACATAGCAATAGACTGGGAAAAGTAATTAAACTATAAATAAAATTATGAGTGAGGTAATGGGTGGAGATGGGTTTTTTAGGTTCCAGAAGTATGTTTTAACTTACCAAATGAAGTTGAGATCTGAGGAAATTATGACATCACAATTACTCCAAAAGACATTTGTTAAATGAATGAGGTATCACATGAAAGGAGCATAAGGTTGTAAAAGAATTTGGGTAGAATCAAGTTGTTGAGAAGCTGAATGGGACTTCAGAAATATTGGAAATCAACTAAGTAGCTAACCTTCTTATTTTAAAGGTGAAGCCCTCTAAAGTCAAAAGAAGCTAAATAACTGGTACCAGTCCACCTGCTCAAATGCAAGCAGCAAGATCTAAACGAAGCATCCTAACCCCTTTCCACCCCACATTGCACCCTCTTCCTGCCTTGACAACTGATCTTACCTTCTTCCTGATCAGCATCCTCCATATGTTTACTTTCCACATCTTCGAAATAGAGTATTGAGGCCAAATGAAAGTCCTTAGGCTTTCCATTCTGTTTCAGTTTAGTAGCACTTTTCCTGCCTTGATGGTGGGGCTTCCGCCTGCTGACTAACACGACACTTAATACAGCCCCTCTGGGTCAGCCTATCAGAAACTGGCAACTGTTTTTACCAATGGGTTAAAGAGAAAACAGGCTGCACTTGCATATTGCAAGGACAGGTTTCAATGATTAAGGCCTTCATCTATTGAGTAGTATCAAGGCTTCCATGAAAATGTGTTGAATATAGGTAACAAACTAGAAGACTACACAAGGCAGGAGGGCATGCTTATGAAGCTGGAAGGAAAGAAAAGAGCAGTGGGTATGTGATTGTTCAATGATCCAGGAACGAGGGCAGTGTGCAGAGTTAAGAGCCTGACCCTGGGTCCTGAGCTCAAATCCTGCCTGGTCTGCTCCTTCAAGAAGCTTGACCTTAGGCAAATTCTGTAAGCTTCCTGTGCCTCAGCTTCTTTACTTGGAAACTAGAAATATGGAAAGCACCTACTTTATGAGTTGTTAGGAGCATTAAATAAACTAATATGTGTTTGACATTCTCATCAATGCCTGCCACATAGTAAGTACTATACAGTAAGTAATATATTTCTATGGGAAAGAAACAACTCTCTTAGGAATATCAACCAGCATCTAACACAACCTTTTTTGCTTCATCAACATGAAACAAGTACTTAGTGATGACATTACAGACCAAGCAAGAAGCTGCCCTTCACCGTCCTACATATGCACTTAGGCAGAGGGACCATTTGGTCTGAACAGAACTGTTCTTTATAGAAAGGCCTGCTAAATGTGTACCCCATGACACACCTGTGCTACAGTGAATGAAGTGCCAACAAAAATTCTTTCAAGGGACCCCTTGGGGTGTTTCAGGGCCAATGCTCTCTGGATTGGTTTTTTCCATCTCTGTCACCTGATGAGAGTAATTAGCTTAAAGTTTTCTCATGTGGCTACTGTAAAAGGTAACAGAGTTCACCCTGCTCTGTATTACTTTTCTTGTGCTCCAAGATAATTTTTAAACCAACCCAATCATTTCAGGGGGAAAAAATCCATGAATTTTGACTTTCTCAAGGAAAGTCTTTTCTTAAGAGACTGGTATATGTTGATGATGCTATGTGAGTGTAGTCCCTTAGCACTGTGATATTAATGACAAAAATAATGTAAGAAGGAAAAGGAAAGGTTGTGACTTGCTTATAAAGCTGGAGAAGAGGTAAAAAAGGAACATTTTTAAGGTACAAAATTTCTTGGGACATGTTCTGAAGGATTTTGAGCTTTTCCAAAATGAATAATCTTGCTGTCCCATATGGATAATCACGACAGAAGATGGAGTCAGCAGAGAAAGCATTCATTGTGGCTAAAGGGGATCATGACAAAAGTTTTAGATAAAGTCCTGGAATCTAGTAAACCATATATACCTATTTATTACTGCCTATACTCTCCCTCTTCCAAGCAGTAAAACTAGACAGCCGTCTGTTTACTCAAGGCAGCATTTATTTACCAACCATATGTATTTCAATGTTTAAGTAAATCAGCACTGCTGTCTTGGTGCCACCTGGCTGAATGTCAGCCAGACTGCTGTGTCGAGGGATTCTGTTCACATGATTATCCTGCAGTCCTGCTCAAGCAAATTCTGGGGACCAGTCTGGGTGATGTACAAAACTCCTGAAAGACTAAACTCAGTGTTTGGTCAGTTCCACCTTTAGGTCATGAGGTTGCTAAATATCCCATAGCATGTACTTATAATGAAAATCATTTGTTGTTTTTCTGATTCAGATTTAACTGGTTGTGCTGTATTTTACTTACTAAATCTAACAACCTTGGGCATCACTTTTTTGGGTAACACTCAAATTCACCAAATGTGTGGACTGCCCTATGGTGGCATCTATAGATGGTAAACCCTCAGTCACCCCAGAATGCCCATTTAGAGCATGAACACTATAAAGTTAGCCTTAAAGGGCAATTTCTTATATTCTACCAAATTAAAAGCCAGCATTAGCTATGCTCCTCAGTTTCCAGTGCACTTCAAACCAGCTTTGTCAAAGTCAACTGAAAATGGGCAGATAAGAGAGCAAATGGAGCTTAACTTCTTATAATGAGTTCAGTTTCATGAAGATCCCATTTGAGGAATACTCACCATAGAGGATGGTTTGTAAAATGTATATAAACAAGGGACATGGGATAGAAATGACACTAAAAGAAGGTGTGGCCTGAGATTGAAAAACATATATAAAAAACAGAAAAGTTAAGCTATCAAAAGGATTGCATATTGGTTGCATAAAATCTAGACATAGGATTTTGCATGCTGACTTTTAAAACAGAAACTTTGACCTCTTCTTAGTAATTCTTGGTTTCTAAGTATCATTTCAATCACCTCACCTCTGGGGCCCTGAATCCTTCTTCCCGAGTTAGCCTAATTGGCTGGGGAGGACACAGCATCAGGTTCCAAGTAATTGCATCTTACAAACAGAATGATATAATTACCAAGTCTACACCTAACCTTAAGTGTCTAAACCAGTAACAAAAACTTCCTTCTGTTGATCACTTCCTAAATGCCAGGCACCATCCTTTATATCTATTGTACAAATAAGGAGATAAGATCAGTAAAGTCAGGGGCAAGGATTTGAACCCAGGTCTGAATTGAGACCCAAGTGCAGAAATGTTAAGCACCTCTATTTCTCTATTACTTTGGACGCTTTTTTGTTTCTTTCTTTTTTTTTTTTTTTTTAATTTAAGAAACACTCCAGTTAGTGGTTCTGAGTTAGCTCCCATAATTAGTGAGAAAGACTGAGAACCAGGTTCAGAATTAGACAACTAGAACCATAGCCCAAATCACTCCCACAGACCTCAATCCAGTGAAAATTTTGCAACTGCTAACATGGAAACTACATGTCTTAGCCTGCATTTTAAAGATCCTGGGTGTTTAAAATTAATGGGGAAACACTGATGGGAGAATGAGCAGATTTCAATCCTTCAATCTTCTACAAACTCCACAGCATAAATTAGATCCGACAGTGAAGAATGTGCAGTGCTCTCTGATATAGTTAGTGCCTCTGAGTACATTGAAAGAGCCACATCCTTGTCTTGTTTTCATGGGAGCCAATGAGAGCCTACCATCTAAAGCTAGAGGCCACAGATTGGCTTATCCAAAACACTAGCATGTTCATGACAATGTGGCTTGTATCTGTAAGCGAAGTGAATTCAGAAACATCAAAGTAGCTTGTTTTCTGTAGAGGGGTGTTATTTTTGTATGTGTGAGTGTAGGTGTGTGAGAGAGAAAATGAGAAAGAGAAATAGTGCGAGCTTGAGAGAGAAAGAGAGACATGGATCATGTGTCTGTTTTCCACCTTTTACTTTCTGATGATCAGAGTCAACCTATTTTTGAGTCTAAGAGCCCTCACTGAATTATGACTCCACATTATAACACAGCGGTCCCTTCCGCCCTGTCCCCCACCCACTGCAAGCAGTCCAGCGAACATAACTATTCAAACTGTACAAGAAGAGAGTCAGACTAGCAACTTCTAAAGAAAGAGAAATTGAGGATTAGTACATGTTCAGTTTTTGCATAATTTTACCATAGGAGGAAGCAAATTTTTATGTTTCTAAAGTAAACTACAGGAACTACTGTTGTCTTCCCACTGTTCCACATCCAGGCTGATGGTGTGTGTAGAAACAGTGGTGCATATGAAGGCCACATGAGCTGGGTGGAGATCAGTTTTACTCATTAAGAAGCTTATAAATAAGCCTAAGGTCATCAATGTACTCTAGACCAAACCGAAATTCCCTCGTGTAAAAAAAACATAATGAAGCTTCACTGCTTTCTTTTTTCTTAAGTACAAATTTCCCTTATATTTAATCTCAAAATATATAAAAGCCCATATAGGAAAGATATGTGTTAATTTAAATGAGGTTATTTTCAAGGCTAAAAAAATCAGATGAAGGCAGGATTGGGTGAATTAATAGAGTTACAACTCATCTTTCACAAATCAAAGAAGTAAAAGTCTGAAAACTGTCTATCAATGTAAAGACTGTGACTCTGATCCCATTTGAGTACTGTTAGAATAAAAAAGACCAAGCAAATCTCACATGCTAGGCATCCCACATCAGGTCCACAAACCAGGAAGTAGCTACAGACCTCCATTAGTGATTAAGCAGCTTCTTTTAATAAAGTCTACACCTTCTCCTAAAGCCACACAAATGTTGAAATTCCATTTACAGTAGGATGTGAACTTTCCTAAAGAACTGTCTCAAACTTTTTCAAGGCACAATACTTTTGAAATTCTCATAAAACTTTGACCACTTCTCATCAGAAATATTCTTGAATTTTCACATACACCACTCTTGTATACATTTCCAGTAACTGAGAAATCCCTTGGAATTCCACTTATGGATATGTAGGTCCATGGAACCTGGCCAAAGTGCCTTAAAGGATAGTGGGAGTAGAAAATCAAGGACCACAACAGACCTATTGATCATTAACTGAATAAAGTATTCTCTTGAAAAAGATTAAAATCTCCAGAGCCTCTTAAATTTTCTCCATTCCCCACTTTCTCTTATTAGCTTCCTCATTCCTTGAAGTGAAAGTCAGATTTAGATACTGAACTTTCTAGAAATTCCCCGGAGAAAGCACTCTGCCTTTTATCTGCCAGAGGGTGTTACTATGCAGCTAATTGTTCACTTACAAAAATAAAATAACTGCAGCTGCCACATGAATGTCCTGTGTATGAACATTATAAACTATAAACTTCCCTCTCCAGCTATAGAGAATAAGTGCCCCTGATTCTAGGAACTGTTATATATTTCTTTGGAATATTTCATGATAGTTTTTAAATGGTTGAAAATGACAGCAGGGCTATATATATTTGTTCTGTTTAAATACCAAATAAAAATGATGTACAGAATGGAGGCAATAGCGAATACATTTCAAAAGTCTAGAAATGTGACTCTTCTCTTCCACCCACTGATCTCTGCAACCATACACGCTCCATAATAATGATGGTCACCATTGCCTGGATGTCTGTGGTGAATCAAGCAAGTACTTGGTTAGGAATATTAGCACATTTAATTAATGTGTAGGATAATCCTTATGAGTTATATGTTTTTCCCAGTTTATAGATGTAGACACTGATTCATAGAAGTTAAAGAACTTGCCTAAGTGACACAGCTAATGCGTGACTAATCACATCTCTTATTGAGCCCATATACATTCTACTTCAAAGTCACAGCTCTTGCCCCCTACCTCTCTACTTTTTTCTGCCCTCTCTTCAATTGTGTTCAAGAATAGCATCATAGTTATGGCAACGCTTAGCTTATTTTCTCCCTTGTAATTTTAATGCATTTACATTTGTTTCTATTTTTCTCTTAAAATGACTAAATCATGTGAGTATTAACTTCAAGGAACTGGTACTGATCAAATCAGGGCTCATGATCATTGTGTACTTTCTGTTCTCTACAAGTTCCTTCTAAGTTCAGTAGCCATTTGGTTCCAGTAACCAGGTGATCTATTTTGCACTCATTCTGGCATTTCAATGTGAAAGAGAACTGTTACAAAATGCCACCATTCTTCGACTTATTGTAATGAAAAGATTGAACATTTAGAATCAGATTGATCCAGTCTAAATCCTGGCTTTGTCACTCAATGGCTGTTTAATCTTAGAATTTAGCTAATTTCTTTAAACCTTAGTATTAACATCTATAGCAGTGTCCAAAGAGTAGTCATTAGCTACGTTAAGGTAAAAAAAAATTAAGTAAAACTAATTTGCATAAAACGAGTGGCGACATATTCATAGAAAAAGGCCAAGCAAAGTAACTTTCTGATGGAGGTACTGCAAATCAGGTTCAAAACCTAAAACAGAGCAGTCCTAGGCTGATCAAAATGTCACACAGTAATACATGCCTCCCTGATCTTAATGTTCAAAATCCCCCTGGAGAAAAGATGTCCTTTAGAGCTGGTGTGGTGATCATTAACAGAATATGATCTTTTACTAAAACAGTAGAACCCTTTCATAGGAAACTCTTACTTAGAATATCAATAGTTAAAACACTATTAAAACAACAAGAGTCAAATGGTACTGTCTAATGATGAAGAAAGGGCTTGGAGGTGAAGAGCCTCAGGTCCCAAAATGTAAAAGCTGCTAATGTAGAAAATAATCTAAAGAAACTATCCTAATTTTTAAAATTATAATTATGGAAAATAAGAAGTATATAAATATTTATATATTTATTATGTTTATATGAAAACTATAAAAATATATAATTTACATATATAATGTATATAAAATATAAATATTATATTTATGTTTTGTGTATATATATATATATGCCATTACAGTTTAGTTCAGGAAATAGACCTTTTTTATGCAGTGAAATATGTCAAAAAGCTAAAAATATTGGGGGAACAGGGTATAAGAAAATTATAAATATTGTAGTGCTATTTATTCCAAATTGTAATATACTACTCCAAAATTGGAAACTTCAACATCAAATAATAGAGAATGATATAATAAATTTTGAGATATGATGTAATGGGGGATTTATGCATTCACTTAAAGTGCATCTAGAAAAAATTTATAACAACATGAATAAGCAATGTAAGGGTAATTGGTGAACCATAAAAAGGATATAAAATCTATACTTACATGTTAAAATCATTCACTGAAAATAAATCATAGTGAAAAACAAAGAAACTGTCAAATTTTATCAAACTGTAAAAATTGTAAAATTTTCAAACTTTAACAGTGTTTTTGGCTTCTGAGATTATAGATTATTTCTTTTCTTTCAATTTAAATACATGCTTCAAATTTTGTAAAGGAATTCTGTATGATTTTTATAACTGAAATAAACTAAGTAAAATTAAGAAATAATTTCATTCACATGGGAGAAGAAAAACCAGAAATATATAGTTTAGCAAATGTCATAAAAAGCACATCAACGCAATTTTTAAAAAACATAAAAGAAAAAGAAATCCATCATTCATTTCTGCACTTTTATGCTTCAGGCCTGTTGCTGCAGTAAATTCAAGTTAAATTTGACCAATAGATGTCACTGTTCTACTTATTTTGAGCATATCTCAAGATGCCCAACTTATTTTTACAGAGTGACAAAAACTAAAACTTCACAAATTTCAATGTCGTTTCATGAAGCGTGGTTGATTTTTCATTCAGAACCTCCTTTTACAGAAACTGGAATGTTGAATGCTTTTCTAAAAGGAACTATGGTTTTACAGTTATGGAAAGTACAAGGTTCTTCTGCTCTTGATTGCTTGAGAAAATCGCTACCCATTCTAAAGTAACGTCGGAGACTTAGCCATGCTCATCAAACACACACTTACAGTCTTGAAAGTAATGAGTTGGAAAAGTATTAAAAGAAATCAAGGACACAAGATTGTCAATAGGCATGAGCATTAATGAGGAAAAAAAAGTGCTTCTTAAATTCCTAATGTGCACCCTCATCTCTGAGAGGAAACTAAGAGGTGAAGAGGGGTGCTAGAATAGTGACAGCGGGGTCAATCTTATCAGGCCATCTACAAAGTGAAAGTAGCTAAAACCCAACCTGCTGGTATGTACAGGGTAGTCAGTGTTTTGTTTCTGTGTCAATGACTATGTGAATGAATGAGAAAGGAGAAAGCTGTTTTTAAATGGGTCATCTCGAGAAATCCAGCAGATTTCCTGCCAACCTACTCGCCTGTTATATGAATAGGTAGAGAGAAAGAAAGGTTTAGGAATATGCAAGGAAGATAGGCTCTTTGAGTTTCACTGGAGATTCCAGAGCGTGTCAGCTAATATACGTCCTCACATTTTTAGAAAAAATATTAAGATGTGACTAGCAACAAATGGGCATTCCCACAGAGAGATTTAGGAAGTAAAGCTGATGTGAGAGAGGACTCTAAAAATACTCATATAAATTGTAAATACAGTCACTAGTTTCAATACACAAATTTCAGATTGCCAAAATCTGTTTTTTGCAACTAACTGACTTTTAGACAATGATACCTTCCCTCCACCCCAACCCACCCTCCGCTCCCACGCTAACATACGGCTTCAGAAGCTTTACAAACACAGTTTACATTAAATGCATATTAAACGAGCCTGTTGACTGCAAAGAATCACAGCACCAAGATTCCACTTACATGGAGATCCAAGTACAATTCACTTCTGTTTGGCTTTTCTCTCTCCTCATGGAGCAGAAAGGGACAGGCTGGTCCTGATCTATGGCCCAGGACCCACGCACCTCCATCCCTGTTGGGAAGGTCTTTAGTTGTTGACTGCTCATTGAAGCAGTCCCGGGGAAAGACGTCGCTGGAGATGCCTAGACAAACACAGAGAAGACTGTCAGAAACACAGTAGCTAGAAAAACATAAAGCCAGTCATATTTGGGGACTTCTAGGTGGGCCACTTCATACTACCTCCTACTTCCCTTTCTGAGTTATATTTTTAAGAGTTTGCTTTCCTTCTAAAGTGCTTCTCTTGATTACTGTATCTGAATCACACTAACAAAGAATTAAAACATATGCCCTCATACTCAATTTTAAAAGATAAGTCTATTAGCTGAATTCTATGTTCCCTATTCTTGCTTAGCAATCCGGGCTATATATATATCACTCTCATTCTGGACAGAGTCAGGGAATGAACTGGAGGACAGAAGTCTGGAGGCCTGGGTTGCTGAATTTACTACTAAAAGGCGTCCCCTGAATCAAGTCACTAGTATGTGTGTGTGTGTCTTCTGCGGCAGCAACTGTGTCATGTTTATCTTCATTTGTGGAGACAGAATCATCATGCACGCTGCATATTGGCACTTGGTCAGTTTGCTGAATGAGTGATACTGTGTGAGTAAACTACTGGGATTCACTTTTCTCATCTCCAGAATGAAAGTATGAGCCTGGTTCTTATCTAAACTATGTTAGAATCATAATAGTCAAGTAAGTATGTGCCAGGCACTGTTCTTAGCCCTGTACTTTGATTTTTAAAAGCACCCTATAGGTAGTACCATTAGTATTCTCATTTTATAAGGGGAAATTGAAGCACAGAGAAGTTAAGCAATTTGCTCAAGATCATAAAGTCAGTAAATGGTAAAGCCAGGACTTGAACCCAGGCAGTTAAACACTAGAGACCATGATCTTAGACTATACGGCCACTGCCTGGCTTCTTGTGATGGCAATATGTGTTCAACAGCAAAAGAACTTGATGGTCAAACAAGTGTGAGAAAAGTGGCATCCTCTATCCCTTGAAACTATTATTCATGTTAGCATATTAAGACCTTAAGACATCCTTTAATAGAGAAACTTAGCTCTGTATAATAGTTTTTTTCAAATTTATTTGACCACAGAGTCCATTTAAAAGGACATGTATTCCAAGAGAACAAAGTTTGGAAAACACTAGGTTAAATCACTTCTAAAGTCCCATATAGCTCTCAAGTTCCTAGTCCTCTTTTAATTCCTCGTAAGCAACCTTGGCAAAATATTACACAGGTAGGCAGCAGTCAAGGGTTTAGACTCAATGTCCTTTTACAATAGAGATCACTGTTGGATATATGATAGGGTATTTATTACACATAATCCTTGTAATAGTGTCTCTTTGGCAGTGACCCAAAGTCATCCAATGACTTCTGCCATGCTGAAAACCTGACTTACAAGTAACTTGAGCTGAGAGTAAGTCAGCTAACAAACAGATCATGGAATAGCATGCTTCTCCTTTATATTAGAGTAGCATTTTAGAAGGAACAAAATTTGAAAACAGCCAAGGTTTTGCTTTTGTTTGCTTGTTCAGTTGATTGGTTTCCAATTACACCTCAAAGTAAAAGGTGTTGCAGGTCACAGCATCTCTATAGTTGCTCTCTGGTAGGCTATCCATAAAATAGCTTTCTGCTGCCAGGGCCTCAGGCACCTACTCTGTAGACACAGGGTGTCCAGAAGGTTATAATCAGGCTGTTTCCTCACCTGAGCCAAATGTCTTAGAATGAGAGCCTGGCCTCACCCTTTCCATATGCCCTTTCTATCTGCTCTCTCCAGAGAGACCATATCCTGGACTTTGGTTTGGGGCCTTGTGCTGCCAAGTGCCCCCAATCCCACTTGGGGAGAAGGCTCTCTGTTAAGCATTTCCATTTTATCTTCATGGTGACTCCAAGAAGAAGGCAGTGCTAGACATGCTTTAATAGGTGAAGAGATTAAAGCTGAGACCCATTTTAACTTCCATTTATATGACTCATTTCCCTCCTAGAATATTTCTGTTCATATTTGGCAGGGAAAAAAAAAGAGGGAAAAAGAGAAAATGGACCTTTTAAAATTAATACGCTCACAGTGCTACCTTATCTTCAGAAATATATTAATTACTAGTCATATCCCTCTTTTAAATGTTCCTTCACTTCACATTTTTATTTTGGAATAGCTGCTGGCTTTGGGTAAGGTTTACACTGATTAATAAAACAACATAAAGCATAATATACACATCACAGAGAACATAACGTACAACACCTAAGGTAAGACATCTATATCATCAAAGGCACATTGTCTGGCACATCAAAGTTCATTATTAAGAGAGGTAGATTCCCAGAATAACTAGGATCTTATGTCCTTAGAGAAAATACTAATGCACGTGCAAACCCACTCACACAGTGGCTATCCGACACTGCATTAACGAGGTGCAGCACGCAATCCAACTCATTCCTTACACAGAGCAAAGACAACATTAAAGTTTAGGTAGAAACAATAAAAAGTAACTTCATTTTTGGAAATATGAGAACACTCTTAATTTTAAAGAGTCAATATCTAATACTTAATGTTGAACCAGACAAAATCCCTGTGAAAGAAACATGCAAGGTAAAACCATGACACATAGTAATTTTGGTGAGGATCAGTTTGATATAGCAAAGGACCAAGGGCAGAAATAAGTGACATTAAAATGTTATTCTCAAACGTCTGACAAAGTAGGTGAGGACACAGGACAAATTCATCATTAGAAAAGACATTACAAACTTATAAAGTAAGTCGTAGAATGGAAAATTTTAATGATACCAACAGAAGGTTTTTGAACAGTCAAAAATAAAGCACATGTCTATATTTATTAAATAGTAAATGTAATAAAGAGATGAAAAATATTACCTAAAATTAAATAAGTATCTTCTTTCAAAACAGTCAAATGTCATTCAATTTTCTGATGCAAACAGATTTTGAGGTACTTGATTTTCATTGAACATTTTGTAAAAAGCTTAAAAGTCTTCTCAACTTAATCATACGCCTTTCACTTTCATGTGCATATTATAAATTTGAGTTTTACTCAATATTTATTGGTTATTTTGCTTCTCAAAGACATTTTAACAGCTTGATGGACCACACACAAATGGGTTAATTCTAAAGCTGAGCACTATTAATACAACATATAGCACAGTCACAGTACAGGAAGGGTGACTTACCTTGGGACCACTTGTAAAGTCTGTGCTTGTCCCAACCATTCAAATGATGAGCTGTACTTCCTGATGCTAACCTACAACATCAGACTGAAGTTTTGCTGTCAATTATCAATACATTGGAAGCAGAAAGAAAGGAAAAGTAATATGCCATTTAAAAATGGAGGCAGTACCCATAGCTCAATTTTCCAAAATTGAATAAGTCTCTCTACTGGCCGTACATTGAATTATTGTTTCTATGTTTTTACTCCCTCCCTGGATTATTATTATGTAACCAAGACCTTTTCCAGTTTCCTTTGTAGCTCTTCCTATTGGTGCATGGATTTTAGACCTGACCTTGTGACCTGCTTTGGCCAACTGAATGTGGATAATGTGACAGTGTGCCAATTCTGAGCCAAAGCCTTAAGAGGCATTGCATGTTTTTACACCCTGCTTTGTGTTTCTGCCATCACTATTTGACAAGCACACCCCAGGGAGCCCAGAATTAGACACACTGAGCAGACCCAAACACAGTTCTTCTTCTTGGAGCCGATGTCAACTGATCCCAGATCAGATCAAGGGAACCTTAGTCAACTCCTAAGCCAATAAATGAGAACAATAAATATTTTATATGAGCCATTGAGATTTGGGATTTATTTGTTAAAATAGCTGCTTAATATACTCTCTATCATCTGTCCCTGCCAGAAGCACCATACCAACTAAAAACTTTAAACCATTTCAGCGGAGCAGGCTTAAAGACTACAATAATCTTATTTTGTAATTTGTACTAAAAACAATTATTTAACATATCAAGTTTTCAAAAATAAAGTGAAAAGTCATCACATACCCATTTCCTCATTCATATCAAGATTCACACAAAAACTACATTTCATTTTTTAAAAAATTAACGTTATTTACCAGACATTGCCTTTAATTATCTAAAGAATATATGTATGAATAAATATGATTATATGTATGAATATTTATACATTTATAGATATTCATATATGTGTGTGTGTGTATATATATATATATAATCCACTTTCAAAGAGAAGCTTGCAAATATACTATATGATCAAACCTGGACAAAAGTCCTTTTTAGAAACAAAATTACAGTGCCATTTAGCCTTTCTCCTCTAATTTTCCCTCACCTGACAGCAATGATGAAGTGGTTATGCCTCCAAAAAGAGAAGAGGGGGAAAAAAACCCAGTTTGAAATTCTCATGAGTTTTTGCTCCTATGCTGTGGTTCCCAAGGCCATCCATCATATTTGATTTAAAATAAATCTTAGAGGTGAAGTTTTCCCAACCACGAAAATCAGAACCAATATGTAAAGGTAGACAGGTTGTCTTCTGTTATGTTATTCAAACATGTACTTACAGGCAAAAGAGGCAGCAATCTAGATGTGCAGCTAATGGAAAGTGACATTGTTAAGTACTTGCC
The DNA here is from genome assembly GCA_004027375.1 of Macroglossus sobrinus. Lineage (NCBI taxonomy): Eukaryota > Metazoa > Chordata > Mammalia > Chiroptera > Pteropodidae > Macroglossus > Macroglossus sobrinus. The sequence continues at coordinate 1,254,475 of PVKZ01000149.1, read as the reverse complement.
TGTGTGTGTAATTTTTCATGTCTATAACCAGGAAGACAGAGTTTTTGCAAAATATAGCCTCGTGGCTGGTTTCTGTCAATTAGGGATCAGCACTCACTAGTTCTACTACCCTCATCTTAATTTCTAGGGATGTTAAATGATACAATGTCACTACATCAGCTAGACAGATATAATTCTGAGAAAGCATCTTATCTACCCATCCCAGCCTCTAACTCACCTTGCTGAGCAAGAGCAGATAGGTAGAAGGTATAGAGAGGCAGGGGAAGGATGTCAATGGATCAGGAAGTAGTAGAAAGGACTGGGGAATAGGCTATGTCAATTTTAGAATCTATGAAGAAAATATCCATATCCATCAACAAATGCAATGTTGTTGATATTTAAATTTAAATAAAATAAAATAGAAATAGAAGGAATCTTGTCTCTCTCCGCCTACTTACTCATTTTATAGTTGAGAGTACTGAAACCCAGGAAGATTGTGATATTTCCAACATACTCAGCTAGTGGCAAAGGCAGAATTAAAATCTAGGTTCTAGGGAAATCTTTCTATTATTTAGAGAAGAACATTATTGCCAATCCACAGATGGGCATATTGAGGTCTGAGAAAGAAGTAGATGTAAATGGTTTAATATGTGGAGTTAGTTCCTGACTGTAACTTTTACTAATTGTTTGACCTTGATGGAATTATTAAACCTTCCTGAATCCCTATTTCCTCACTAATAAAATGAAAATAATAACAATATACCAGATATTAAAGTGTGCTCAAAATCATTTTCTTCTAGGAAACTTTTCCTGGACTGGGGGTGATATATTCATGAGGGATGCAAATAAGGCCTGTTTTAAGTAAAGAAACCTGTATATAATAAGGGTATATGAAACATCATATGCTCATGTTAAGCACTATTTTTTGTCAAAGAAGATAAAAAGAAAAAAAGAAAAATAATTAAGCACATTAGAATTCACAGTAACACTCTAGTGCAGCAGATCCCAAATCTGTTCAAGTCCTAAAAATAGAATTCACGTCATCAAATGAAATAGTTCTAAAAAGAGCATTTCCTCAGGGCCCTTCACAGACACCCTGACAGTCAAACACATGAGCCTTGAACCATGAATAAAATTATTTATAGGCATAGCTTTAAATGAAATCGCATTTCAAAGGGGTACATAAATATATATTGTTATGAATATAACATTAACCTCTTTCTGTGATTCTGTTCCATGAAGAATACAGATCTTAGATGAGAGGCAAATATTCCTCAAGTTAGGACTCATTTACGGCTGTAGTTACACTGAATATTCTAACACCAGAGAAGCAGGGGCATGCATTTTAAGTAGAACAAATGACACTGAGTCACCTTGCTTTAGACTGGATACACAGTAGGAGCAGATGCATCTACTTAAGTTTGGTGGAGAAAGGACCAAGAAAGGATCAAATTTAACAAGGTAGTAGGAGTCACTGAGACATTAAAAGTCTCTGTCCATTCTCAGGTAATAAATTAGATATTAGTACTTCGAATTCCTAAGTGATCAAAAATTTTTGGTATTTTGGGCATAGGGATATACTTATTAACAAAAAATATTATTGACATAGAGAACAATAGAAAAACATTTCTTATAGTATTCATTATAAGTAAACGAATAACATTCTTCCTTTTTATGTCACATTATTTCATTTACTATGAAGACAGTTATACCAATAGGGAAACCAACTCTTGAAGAGATATCATGTAACTACTAATTATCTTAATAGCTAAAAAAGGTATAGTAAAAAATAAATAAATAACTACAGAAGACTAAGCCTTGGATTAAAAATATATATAATTAATAACTTTTCAAAATGTCCTTTCCAAAAAGAAATTATCTTAAGAGAGTCCTAAAATTTGAATCTACATAGCAAGGTTATACAAAGAAAAAAAATGAAGGCATATATGCCAATGTTAAGGGTAAATAGATAAGAGATTAAGAACAAAATATGACTTTGAGTATCTTGCAAGCAACGTTAGAACATTCAGTTATTTCACTCCTATTATCAAAAGGAAGAAAAATACTGATCCTTCAGGGCTGACGAAGGTTTTTCTGACATTAAATTCTGAGAGATACTTATATATAACAGAATCAGTTCCCATCCTAGCCTTAGCTCCACCCCAGATATTTGACCAACAATTGACTTCACAGAGCCAATGGAGTTGGTCTAGTTGTATATCAATAGCCATCATCCTCGTAATCAGAGAGGTTTGTAAATTATTTTGTTTGCCCAATAATTTGGAACTGAAATGATGAGTTCTTCAGCAGAACAGCTAAGTAGTAGCCTCTCAGAAACAGCCAGATTCTTAAATGGCCCACTTGTGCCAAAGTATCTTAGGCACTGGAGTTTTTCTATCTTCCTTCTTCCACCACACATTAGTACTAAGAAGAAACCCTGCATTTTATCCCAACAACCTTAGCTGAGGCTTGATTTATCACTCTCTCTTCCCACAAATCTCTTTTTTTAAGGGCAAGTGATGTCCTACATGTCACACATTTTACATACATTACACATAATTGAGAATCTTCATAATAATCCTGCAAATTAGTTATAAAGTAATCCCATTTTAAAGATGAGAAAACTAATGAAATGGAAAAGTTAACTCTGCCCAGGGTCAAATAGTAAGTAGTAGAACCAGGTTCTGAACCTAGAGCCTGGAATTAACCTCCTGACATGAACAACTAGAAACTAAACAAAAATATAGGTAACAACTATTTTTAGATATTCAACAGCAAGCAGTACAGTATTATAATCCTTGAGAGAAGTAAAACTAATGAAGTGAGTCTAATAATTGCAAGACTGAAAATAATTAATAGGGCCCCAGTGACCTCTGGAGCATTATCAAGCAGTCTAATATACGTAAAATTAAAAGCTAGGGTCCAGAGAGACAGAAAACTATTTAAAGAAATATTGGCTAGAATTTCCTAAATTTGATAAAAATTATAAACCCACAGATCAAAGAAATTCAATGACCCTTAAGGGGATAAACACACAAAAAAGTCATAATAAATAAAATTGCTGAAAACCAGTGATAAAAATAATATTGTAAAAGTAGACCGAGAAAAAGTAATATTATTATAGAAAAGCAAAGAATTACTACTTTTTTCTTACCAGAACATGCAAGCCAGAATACAACTAAATGATGACTTTAAAGTGCAGAAATATAAAAAGTACTGAAATAGAAGAGATTTTAAAAATTAACCTAGATTGTTACATCCAGCAAAAATATCTTTCAAAATGAAAGAAAAAGAAAGACAATTCATTTTCAGCTGACTTACACTACAAGAAGTGCTAATTTTTTTTTTCAAAAGGGCAAAATATACCAGAAGGCTGGAAAATGCCAAAAATAAACATGTGAACAAGTACACAGATTAACTGAAGCAATTTGTGGGGTTTACACATATGTTGATATAAAGTGTTGACAACAATAGTACAACATCCAAGAAGGAGAAATGGAAATATTCTGTTACAAGAGTAATACATTTATGAGAAGTATAGTATTATTGGAAAATAGACTGAGTAAATTAAAGTTGCATATTATAAACTCGAGAGTAACCAGTTTTTAAAAAATGGCAACTTAAGCAGGGGACATATCATGGAATCCTAGAAAGTAACGATCCAAAAGAAGATAGAAAATTATATAAAAGGGAACAAAGAACAAATAGAAGGTAGATAAAAAAAAAACAAGAATAGTGATAGTTACATTAAATGTAAATCACTTAAAAACTCCAATTTTAAGTAAGTGTTTATCAGAATGGAATAAAACAAAAAACAAGACTCAACTATATGTTATTTACAGGTAATCATTTAAATATAAATAGATTAACAACAGAAGGATGGAAAAAGTTGTATCATAAAAACACGAATCACAGAAGGCTAGAATGTCTATATTAATATCAGACAAAATAAATTTCAAAATGAGATATGTTACCATATTTAAAAAGAGAAATTCCATAATGATAAAGGAGTTGACTCATCAAAAAGAAAAAATAACAGTCCTAAATTTGTTTGTATGTAGTAACAGAATTTCAAAATATATGAAGCAAAACTATCAGAACTGAACTGAAAAATATATAAATTCACAGTTATATTTGGAAATTTCCACACATAGCTGAGGAGAAAGTCGAACAAAATTAACGAGCGGGAAAGTGGAGGACAAAAGAAGCTGTGTCACTCCATACCTGCTAGATCAAGATTACAGAGGTGACTACTTTCTTCGGCAGCCATAGCTCTTGCCATATGGCCTTCTTCCATGCCTCCAGTCTTTGCCAGCTTCCTGTAATACTATCTCCGCCCTTTTACCCTTCAGGCCTAGGATTGATAATGGCTTTTTGCTTTTACTAGTTTCTGGGAACCTCACAAGACCATGCTGCTTGTCTTAATCAGTCTAGACATGATCTCTTCATTAAGTTATTTTCAGTATAAACTCTTTTGAAGGTACCATCTATTTTCTGCTAGGATTCTGACTGATAGAGTACTTGGTATCAGGAATAGCATTTACTTCCTACCCTCTAGGAAACTTGTCTATTACTATGGCATCTAGAGTACTTGCTACCTGATGTTCACCACACCCAGTGAGAATAACAGCAGCAATGTAATGGGCCAGTGTAATCTTTTGTAGGACATCAAAATGATGGAATTCCCTTCACTTTATATTATGACAAAGAAAAAGAAAATTGTCATAGCTCTAAAGTAAGGCAGTGACAAATATACTGCTGTCCCTTCCAGATGAAGATGAATTAACTGGTATGAAAATAAAGCATTTTCTGAATCAATAAGAGCATAGAGCTCCCAGGGCTATGCTGATATACTCAGTAAGTATACTGTATCTGAAACGGCACTTGCAATTTGCTTCCCCACATAATTAAGTTTACAATAATTTAGTCATTCTCTAAAAGCCATCTGTTTTCTCACTAACCAAAAGAAAATTTAAAGGGGTATGGTATGAGTCACCATCCTTGCATCTTTTAAATCTTCAATGGTGGCACAAATCTCTGCAATTACCCCAAGGATATAGTAGATGTTTTTAAGTAGTGGGGAAAACATATTGTGCCATGTCTCCCAGAACATGCGGCTCTGGGAACCCAATGTGGAAGTGAGAGTGGCCCTTCTCACTATTACTCCTAAGAAATCACTTGCATAGTTTTTGCTTCCTATCTTTGCCACCTTGGGCTTGGCCAGTTTGGAGGTCTTAGTGACCAATGGAGGATAGCTTCCTCTAGAGAACAGGAATGGTGCAACGAGAGTGCTGAGACTGCGCCTTGGCAATTTTAGGTTCTCATACATTAGAGAGATACATTTATTTGACTTTTTGCCTCACAAAATGTCTTTAGTAAAACACTTTGACCTAGAGTATTAAACTTCTGTAATCAAAGATACAGTAGTAAATGTGAAAGCTGGATATTTTGAAAAGCGGTATAGAATGAATGTCCTCATAACAATATTAAAATGATACAAGGAAGCTATTGTGAAACAAATACTTTCAGAGTCCCGGTAAAACAGTACATTGGTATACATCTTTGAAAAGTTATTTGACAGTATGCATCCCAAACAGGGGTTAGCCAAACAGGTCAGTCTGTTATTTTCAGACTGTGAGCTAAGAATGGTTCTTTCATTTTTCCATATTTAAAAGAGGGGAAGGAGGAGGAAGTGAGGTAGGGAGAAAGGGTTGAGTAGGAGGAGGAAGAGAATTGGCATAGCAACAGAGACCTTGTGGCCTATAAATTAAAAAATATTTACTATCTGGCTCTTTACAGAAAAAGTTTGCTGGCTCCTACTCTAAAATGTTAACATATTCTTATCCTTTAAACAACAGAAATGGACTTGTGTGACTCTATCCTAGAAGAATAATCATTTTGCTATGCCAGATCTTTGTAAAAGGTAATAAATTGTCCATCGAAGTATAGTTTATGACAGAAAAAAGTGGGAAACTAAATGTCATAAACATGACATAAACCCTTGCTGTAAGAATTCTCACTTCTTTTTCATTGCTGAATTAGACACTGTGGAAGGCAAAAGGAAAGAAAGGACAGAACTCCATTTCTCCAAAGGGTTTACTTTCAAATTCAAATAAATGGTTAAATATGTTCTCCAATTCTATTTTATTCATTTTGAAATATTTCTGTTGTTTATCATTCTCCATTCTGTTAAAAGGTGTGGACACAAAAGTGGGTGTTCTCTAAAAAAGCCTCATGGGGTGATCTGATCACAAATTCCTAACCGGGCAGTCCCATCCCACACATATATCTCCTTTAGTAAAGACTTATCTTTGTCTCAAGCCAGCTCTGACCATTGCTTCTATACATCTAGGTTAATGCACCTTTGAAATGCCTTTTTTCAGATCTCTCCTTTAATACATGGCCACCCTTTCAGACCCCTCAAGAAAGCATATAATCTTAACTACCCTGTAAACCGACCCTGGCCTTGCTTCCTCCTACCTCCACGTAATCTTTCTTGTGTCCCTTCCTTAATTTCAAATTCATAAAAGAAACTGCAAAACTGTTATTCTCCAGAAAATTTGAGATCCTGCTTCCCAATATATGTCATCAGTTTGGCTCAAATAAATTCTTATAAAAATTCTCTACAGGAACATTTGAGATAGATCTTGCTCCCTGGCATATGTAGCCAGTTTGGCTCATATACACTCTTATAAAAATTATAAAATAAAAATTCTCTACAGTTTTGGATGTTTCTTATGCTGACAAAAGAAACAACAGACCCAAAATGGAGTCACTTTGCTAGGCTCCACTAAGACTTAATACCTAACCTAACCACAGCTTCAGCCTGTCCAGGATGAAATTTTAAACCATTCAGTCTGGAATTTCCCGGTCAGTACTAGTGAGGTAACCTGCCTGCAAAGGCTCCCCTGTCTTCCCCTAGGGTAAGGTGACTTGCCTGAAATAATTCACTCTTCTAACTTTCTTGTCCCACCACCTTTCTTCCTACAAAAAAAACTTCCATTTTTGTAAACCCCACAGACACCCTAATAGTTGCTAGATGGGATGTCATCTACCTGATTCATGAATTGCTTAATTAGATGTTCAAGTTAACTCAGTGGAATTTTGTTCTTTAACACTTCAAATATGTACCCCGCTGCCCCTCCCCACAAAAAAAAAACCTAAGCCATCAAAACAGGTTTCACATTTTCATGCAGAATATTAGAGGAGTCAATGTCTTTTCAGAATGTTTTGTTCAGCTAAGTCATCACAGTTTCTTTTCCTTTATACTTTGAATCTATTTGGTCCAACATAAAATTGACCACAATCATCTTCTATTTAATGACTTGTTTTTCGCATTTTATTACTACCTGAAAATTGCCTTACTTTTTCATCCCCTCAAGGGGACTGGTATAATCTCAAATGTGATTTTGCTATGTCTTCAGCCTACTGAAGACAGAATACAGCTTTAATTTTGAATACATATCAGTAGAAAAATCAATTTACTAAAAGAAAATTTGCTTCATAGGCAACTTTTTCAGGAAAGCAACTGATCCATAAAGTGAGCTAAATCTATATTAAGAATAGAATTGATTCCGTCATATATTTTTCAGCCAAGAAAACTTATCAATATACTCAAGTTCAAGATAAACATTCTCTGGAATGCTTCCACCAAATAACAGAATAGGAACCTTTGAGTCTAGCATTGCTGAGAAATTATAAATAAGCACAAGATGGTCAATAATGAGTTCAGAAGAACAGAGAAATTAGACTGGATTGTATTGTGCTGACAAGTATTTTAGGAATAAGGTTTTTATATTTTATTCACATAGATAGAAGTAGGCTTTCTTGCCAAATTTTTACAATTTATCATTTAAAGTAATAGTATGAGGCACTGCAGTGACTTGTGGCTAATGAATGGAAGCACCAAAAAATGATAGGGGTGTAGAAAATTCCTAAGGAAAGCCACAACCAGTTAGGGGTTGAGGTTAGGGGAAATGACATATCGGAGGATTCAGCACAATTAAAACATGAGCTGTACCCAAGATGGCTCCAGCCACTGAGAACTAAAGAAAATGAAAATGTGATTACTAGGGAAACTGCTAATATGTAGCTATTCCTACAGCAATGTCTTCTAGCTAATTTAATTATAAAATAGTTTGCCATGAAGTTAAGAACCAAAAGAATTAACTAAAAAGAGAAAATAGTAAAGAAAAAATGGGATAGTCTGAGGTAAATTAGTAAAGGTATTACATTGCTGAAGAGACCTGATGCTGTTTCCTTTGCAGAAATTTTTCAAAATTTTCTATTTTTAAAACAATGCTAATTTGAACCTTGATATTTGCACCATAAAAAGAAAGAGCAAAAGAATGTTGAAATTTCATTGTGATGGCTTCTGCAGCAAACAGACTGAGCCCCTCCAAAGGTTCTCAGAGAGATGGTGGAACTGCCCTGGGAGGTAGCATTTTGTAAACTGGGGAGCTGTCTTGAAACAATGAAACAATGCTCTGCTGACCTGATGCCCAATGTACCTAATGCTCTCACTGCCTGGATACCGGGGAATAGAAACTGAGAGATTGATATTAAATTTTTTTATTCTGGTTCTAAGGATTCCAGGCCAATCCTCTGGATGCTCTGAATGTTTCATTAGCAAATGTAGATGCGCTCCAACAGGGCTGGGGTAGAGGGGTGGGCAAGAGTCTCACCAGAATTAGTAACAGAGACTTTCTCTGGACCATTGTGAACTCTTCCTGCCAGGAAATGAATAAGCAAAAACGGGGTAGTGGTTATATGATTAATAGCTAACATGATTTATCCTAGTAAAAGAAAATAGGATTACTGTGGTCTCAGTGGGGTATGAGAAGAATTTGAAAGACAGGATAGCAGAAGACCCTCCTAATGTTATCTAGGCTGAAGGTTTCCAACTCCTCTGAAATAAAGGTTCCCTTGCAAAAGTTCAGACCAGCTAAAATGCTGGCTAAAGGCAAGAACAACATGACATGGGTTATGAATAGGCAAAAACCCAGTGCAGTTCATGGCTTTGCGATTAGGGGGATTAACAAGGAATCTTGACTGTATTTTTTTACATTCTGTTGGGATATCTAGAGACTGATGAATTACTTCCTGTTTTCTTTCAGAAATATTATTTACTTTTCCTTTTTGTTTTCTTCCCCTTCTTTGTTTCACTACTATATATAGGGTATATTACTTACAGTAAAATGTTAATTTGATTCATAAATTACAAAATATGAAATGGGGCATAATGGGACAGAGGAAAAATGAACACTACCCAGTGACTGTGAACTCAAAGAACAGTGTCCCTCATGACATCACTCCTGGATCCAGCAGTTATATGAATTTGTGTTATCTCCTGCTAAGGAAGAGTGTTTGTGGTTATACATGGTAGAATTACAGTAGAGCTAATGAAGACTTATTTTGATGTATAGATGTATAAAGGAATGAAATCATGAAGGCATCTCTCAGAATGGTGGCTTGTCCCTTAACTGTTCTCTCTTTTATGGGAACTGCTCCCAGAACCTTAAAGGGAGACTCTGAGCAGTTATCTTTTCAGAGCTGAGTGATCAAAAAACAGTTACCTGACCCAAACTGATGCTAACGTTTGTTTCATTTGTTCATTTGTTTGTTTTTGTAAACAAAAAATGGGAGCAAGAAACTGAGAGTCACTGGATCTGGGTCATGTAAATAATAGAAAAGATCATGATCAGAGCATGATGACTGACAGCTGGCCAAAGGCTCAGTTTTTATTCTTCCTTAACTTCATAAAAATACCATAGTATTCAATAAATAAGTTCCTATTTTGATTAAGCTAACCAGAGACAGTTGGTTTAAATCAGTGCTTCACAAACACAGGCTAAGCAATATCAAAAATTTCATTTGGTATTGCCTCTGTAGCCTAAAAAAAAATGTAGGGGTAGCTTTCTTTAACATGTACTTGATTTTAGAAAAGTGTACAAATCTCATCATTTGAATCTATGAGCCTTCAAAGGGCTCTTGAACCCTACGGCTGCATCCCTAAAGCCTCTCTTACTAAATCCAGAGGTCAGTCCTTAGTCCTCATTTCACAGAGCCTTTTAGTAGCATCAGGCAGAGTAGGATACATTATTTTCCTTGAAATTCCTTTCTAGAAACCATATCCTTAACACTCTCCAAGTTTTCCTCCTAGTTCATTATTCAAACTTCAGTCACCTTATGGGTTTTCTTGTCCTCCCTACTTCTAAATCAGGGTTCTTAACCTCAGTACTATTGACTAGATAATTATTTGTTGTGGGAACATGTTCTGTGCATTGTAGCAGCATCTCTGGCTTCTGTCCACTAGTTACCAGCAGTACCGTGCCACTCCCCGACCCCCACCCAGCCAATTGTGACAACTAAAACTGTCTCCAGACATTGCCAACTATAACCTAGTTGAGAACCACTGTTCCGAACATTTCAACACCCCAAAGGTCTGTACTGGGCCCTCTTTTCTCTATCTTCACTCATTACTTTGGTTATCTCATTCATTTCCAAGTTTTAAATACCATCAAAACTCTAGTGACTTCCATATTAGTACAGCCAGCCAGACCTCCTTCTCCTGTCTCATAGAGGGGCACACTACTCATTGCAGGGTTCAAATGCATGCTAACTCTTGATTTTCCTACTAATGTTGCCCTTTCTCAGTCTTTCCCACTTCAGTAAATGGCATCGATATACACTCAATTTCTAAGATTAAATTTACCCTCAAGTCCTCTCTTTCTCTCACATTCCACACACATTTTATGAACAAGACCTGTTTGCTCTACAACCAAATAGTACTCCAAATCTTCCAGTCACCTTGACTTTCTTTCTGTTCTATGAATAAAAAAAACTCCTGTCTCTGGCATTTACACTTGGTGTTTCCTCTGCTGAAATTCTGTCCTCTATATTGTCACATGGCTGACTTCTTCACATCATTCAGGTTTTTGTTCAAATTTTCTCCCAGAAGACTGCTTATCACTGCCACTCTACCAACATTTTTTTCTCTTATGTATTTTATCCATAACTCTTACCATTAACTTGAAACTATGTAACTAACGAGTCTCAGACAAAGTTGGCTATAGCAATGCGAGTTATCAAATAAGGTTTTTTTCTACACAGATGGCCTTATGGTGACCTCTCTTTTAAGTGAAAGAAGAGAAATGCTAGTTTATTACAGATATTCCATGTAGGCCACTTCTCAATTATAGTTAACTCTTGAAACCTCAGAGGCATGTTTATAATCTTATGTAAAAAAAAATAAATAAAATAAGTTTCAGCTTGGAAGCCATGTTATTGCAAGTGAATGACTAGAATGCAACAACACTGGTAAGAATTCTGAGGCCATGCTCAGGCTCGGTGGGAAAGAGTCACAGTGACTGATTAGCAATGCCTTCCCTGACACAGGAGGAAAGAGTGGTGGTGTGTGCATCATGTTTCGCCATCCTTTGACGAAGCCCTCAGATTTCTCTTTTGTCTGCTCACTTTCTGGCAGTTCATACTGGTATTCTCACCAACTTAAGAAAACAGGGTTTATATGAAATTCAATCACACAACTTAAATAGTTTCTGCTTTGGTAAAAGTTTTGATGGAGAAGGGTGTAATAAATATATAAGGCTAAAAGATATGCTGAAATAATCTGTAGGTATGAATCATCTATTGCTTAACTCCCACAAGTAAAGAAAGGAGATAACGGCATAAGAGAGAAAAGAAAATGAATTCAAACATCTGTTTTATAAGAGAATGGGATTATCTCATGTACCTTGCTCTTCAAGAAAAGAAAGATTGAATGGTGAAATTATGAGATTACAAAACATTTGTAATGTGGAAGAGACTTGAAGAACCTTTGCCATTAATAAAATATTACTTTTATTTTCTAATTCCCTAACTTTGCTGTTGAATAATAGGGAAGGACAGGTGGAGAGAAATCGAAGATAAGGAGAAAAAGGAAAAAAAGTGAAAGGATAAAAAAAGTTCACTATATAACAAAAACTTCCCAACCAAACAGATTCCTCTTCCTCCTCTTAAGAAAGGTCAACTGATAGCCCTTGACTCCTGACATGTAACTATATCCCATTCCTCTTTTGATGTTCTCACCAAGAGGAAGTTAACTGCCCTTCCCTTAATTAATTAGATGGTCACTTCAAAGAAACTCCAAAGAGGCATCATTTGCCCAAACAACTCCCCTGTCTTAGTAAATCCACATAAAACCCAAAACGCAATTCTTCCTAAATTTCACACATTATTTTCTTTGGCCCCTGTCAGTGACCTCAGCCTACAATATTGATTACCACTCTCCTCCCAGTATGAATCTTTCAGACAATCAATCAGTTCCCAGACAAGGAAAAGAGATATCCAGTCTGATACTGATAATGTCCCAGGATCCACAATTATTAGCCCAAAAAGAAACTAAACAATGAAGCAGACTTATCATAAGTTTATTACCATTTGCAATCCATTTCTTACCCCAAAGTCGAGGAGAGAATGGTCCATACATAGTTTAAAGAGTGCTTCAAGATGAAGTGCATTGAAGATGGAACTTGGTTCAGTACAAATGTACTAAAACATTTTATTAAAATAACAAATGTCTTTAACTACTCTAACATATAAATAAGATTTGTGAGGTCCTTGTGAAAGGACAAAATACAATTCAGGTTAGTTTCTATATATATATTTTTAAGGCTTTAAATGGCCAAAAGGCAAATCAGATAAATGACCAATGAATATGGAGACATGTTCAACATCATTAGTAGTAAAACAAATGCAAGTTAAAAGAGTAAAATACAACATTCTCCCATCAAATCAGAAAATATGCAATGTTGATAACAGAGCAGTAAAATAGGCACTCTGCTCTGTGAAAGCCAGGGAGCACCAATGTGTCCATTAAGTTAGTCCCAGCACTTCACATGGCGCGTGAACATAGAAAGTTCTCATTATGTATCTGTTGAATAAATAAATGAAATAAGTGCATGAATATTCTGCTGATGGAAATATAGTGAATACAATTTGGAGGAACAATCTGATAATGAATAAATATATTTGACACTGTAATTATTCTCCTGGGAATCTACTATAAATAAAGTCTTTAAAAATGCTATGCAAAAGTGTTTGTCACATTATTAAAACACTGAAAAATTATAAACAAGCTAAGAGACCGAAGTTAGGTAAGTGATAGTAAACAGAAAGCCCATTCTCTGTACAAAATACCTCACAATAATTAAAACAATATTTACAAATGTTTGAATGTATGTAAAAAGGTTTATAATATGTTATGCCAGAAATTATGTATCAAGTATAGGAATTTTATTTAAGCATAGTATATAAAATGGACAGAAATGTAAATTTTAATAGTAATTTTTCTATGGGTGGTGATAATAGAAGGTTTTCTCTTTTTCATCTTCATTAATCTTTCTACATTCTTCTTTAATGGCCATAGAATACTTCTCAAATTTAAAAAAAGGTAAAATTCTGCATTAACAGAATAGGAAGATCACTTTCGGAAGAAAATTATTCTGACATACACCGCACATAACCTCGACAGAACATGTACCCACAGCTCCTCACATCAGGGCATATATGTCTGACTATATTCAGGGAATGTTTTTATAAGTACAAATCAATAAAGCATTTTGACAACTAATTTTAAATCTTTTATTTTAAATTTTATTATATCTCAATTAAAATCCTTCTGCTACTCCTTTAGCCATTTTCTATTCACTATTAATGAAGATAGAGACAACTTGTCAGCATTTTCAGACAATTAAAATTATCTACATTAAAATGATTTGTAATTCCTTGGCATAGAGTATATTTTTATTAACTTTGATGAAGTTCTAGAAAAAAGTCCTTGACATTGTCTTAAAGTGTCCTTTGTATAGCATCTAAAATAATAATTACTCAGAGTAAATGTGATAATATATGTAAATAAGTGCTATGTAATTATAAACTGTTATTCAAATGTTAGTTTAAAATTTTTTTATGGCATGTCATTTCTTAATATATTTATTTCCAATGGTATAGCTCCCTCCCATTCTATAAGCTGTTTTATTTCTATGTGTTTTTCACAGTACTTTGCATATGCTCTCTGCAAATTATATCATTTTTTTAAATGTATCTTGTAAAATGCTTTCAAACCTACACAGGTAATTTAAAACATTATTATAAAACTTATATAATTTTATATAAAATATTTTAAAAATTAAAGAAGCCTGTGAAATGAAAGTCAAAACCAAAATGAAGTACAACTTCATATCCACTAGGATATTGATTATAATCAAAAAGGCAGATAATAACAAGTTTTCACAAGGATGTGGAGAAACTGAGACTCCTACACATTCCTGGTGGGAATGTAAAATGGTGCAGTGGCTTTGAAAACCATCTCTCTTTTCCTCAAAAGGCCAAATATAGTATTACGCTATCAACCATTAATTCTGCTCCTAGGTATATGTCAAAAAGAAATGAAAACACACATCCACAGGAAAAAATCTGTACATGAATGTTCATAGCAGCATTATTCATAACAGCCAAAAGGTAGAAACAACCCAAATGCCATCTACTTATGAATAAATAAAATGTGCTATATCTATACACTGGAATATTATTTGACAATAAAAAGAATATTAAAAACATTATGCTAAGTCAAAGAGGCCAGTTACAAAAAACTTTATATAAAGTGTCCAGAACAGACAAATCTATAGAGGCAGAAAGTAAATTAGTAGTTACCTAGGGCTGGAGGAAATTATGGAGAAATGGTGAGTGATTGCTAATGAGTACAGGATTTTTAAGTGGGTAATGAAATGTTCTAAAGAAATGATCGTGGTGATAGTTGAATATTTCTGTGAATATACTAAAAGCCACTAACTTGTACATTTTAAATGGGTGCATTGCATGCCATGTGTACTACATTGCAATAAAGTTTTTTTAAGAAGGCTCTGTAAGATACCATTTTATATGAATTGATAATATCATATATTAGTGTAATGTTTTGGAAAAAACTATGGCACTAACCAAATATTCATCTTCTTACTAATATTTCTATAAATTTACTTTAAAGAAATCATTTAATAGAAACAAAAAGTTATATGAATAAAGATGTTAATACAATATTTTCTATTGGTTTTAACTTGGAAACAATTAAATGTCTCACAATGGATTTAGTATTATAGTTCATCTACATGGTAAAATATTATCATCTATAATTAATAAGATTGTATAAAAATATTTAAAATGTTTGAAATTATCATAGATAAATACGGAAGTATGTAAGATATAAAACAAATGACCATGGTCATGTAAAAACACACTATCTCTGTGTAAAGAGTTGAGGTGGCTGGGTTGTGGAATATTTTTATTGTTGTTTTTTTGTGTGTGTGGTAGTTTTCTTATATGAAGCTTTTAATTAAAAAAAATTGAAATTGTTATTGCTCCATTAAACCAGTACTAAGCACAGTGATCCAATAAAATTAAAAGGTTCCCTGGGGATTCCTAATAAATGAGTGTTTGGCACATGCGGGGAAGAATTTCAGGCACCAGTATTTAATGTTTTTTTTTTTTAATTTTTATAAGAGTTTATTTGGGCCAAACTGATGACATATGCTAGGGAGCAAGATCTCAAATGCTCCAGGGACCAGTGTTTAATTTAAAGCCTATCACAAAAAAAAAAAAAAAAAAAAACTTCACTGATATTAGAGGTAACAAGGTGGTTATGAAAGATCCAGTTCATTAAGTGACTGACACATTTTCTTCCAGTATCTCTGGTATGTTATCCAGTACCTCTGGTTTATTATCCAGTATTTTCCCAGTATTTTTCGAGTGCAAGGTAATGGTTATTGCTGCTCAATAAACAGAAATTATCCTTATTCTCCTAAGGCTCACAGCTGAAAGTTAAGTGTTAGCATAATAATTAATACTTAAGTAATGGGAGTGTGCACACAGATGCTATGTGGTTTGCTAGAAATTGAGTACGGATATGGCAAGAAATGAAGGGCATTTAGGACCAGAAGTATATCAATCTCAGGGGCCACGGCTACATGGCTTACATTTCAGAAAGGTTTAGCCTTCACATTACAGCAGTGAGGGTGTACAAGAAATGAGTTGAAGGTAAAGAAATGCTACTAGAATTTTTGTTATTAGGCACATTGACAACAGGGAGTATGTATGTATGTATGTATGTATGTATGTATGTATGTATGTATGTATTTTGCAGGGGACGGGGAGATAAAATTCTACAGGTAAAGTACAATCAAAATGGTTAACACCACCGAGGTATATGTACCTTGAAATACATTTTTTTCCAATGTCTACATTTATTGGTGTAACTTAGATGCCATACTCTCAAAGTTTGACCTGTGTGCTGTGTGATCATTTGTTAATGTATCACTCACTTTCTGACATATTCTTCCCCAAAGGTCACCTGGCAACTTGACATGGATTCAATCAACTTCCACATAGGAATTAAACAAAATGAGTATTCCCATGTATGTGTGACTTAGATCCACTGCAAACTTTGAATCATCTATTATTTTGAACTATCTAAGCATCTTACCCTTTCAATTAGTAGTTAATAAAAATGAAGCAAAACTGAAGACAGTCAAATTTGGTCAAAATATCTTCTATCTACCCTTCTTTTAATTTATTGTTTTAATCTTCAATATTAAGGTAGAATTTGCTTATGCCAAAGATTTAGAAAATATCTATGAGTAGAAAGAAAAACAATCAGCCATAGCCTCCATATTCAGAGATGACTATCAATATTTCAGTGGATTTCATTCCAGTCTTTTCTTTCTATACAGATTTTTTGTTGTTACCTTGTATAATTTTAGGAGCACAGCTAGGAATATAGGTTATACACAATTATGAAGCCTACTTTCTTGAACGACAGCTTGTTCCTCCATGAAGCACAATCCTGTTCCCCTACCTCCACCTTCAATCAATATCTGGACTCCTGTAGAAAACAGAAAAATCACCCTGCATCAATACACTAAGACACCTTCCTCTACAGCCCACCTTGCACTCTCAGTTAAATAGTACCACTGTCTGCCTTACGTTACTATTCTCCCGCTTCTACACAGTAACCCCTGGGATAACACTACAGCCACAATCAAATCTCAGAGTTCAGGCCCTTAAAGCACCACTGTACCTCAAAGCAGAGCCTTCTTTAATAATAAAGCCCTGACTGAACACTGCTTCTACTGTCCCTTTAATTATTCTCATTATGCTTTTACTTACAAGTGTGAGAAACAAGATAAATAACCACCTGCCAGGTCCTTAGCTCAGGAAGTGCTCCAGGCACACTGCTCCCCCACTCCCACTTCCTCCACCACACCCAAGTCCAAGTGAAACGGCCTCCCTCCCTCATCAGTTCTCCATGTATAATCTCCTGAACTGCTTTCCTATCTCTTTCCCATCTTCTTGCTTATCTCATAGCTCTGTTCAGAATGTTACCCTGGTTTCCCTCTGAACCTTCTCTAACTTACGGTCCTATAGACACCACTACTGATATCTGCTCTTCATCTCAATGCTCTGCAAGTGTGGACAGGAGACTCCACAGTCTCTGCCCTGTCCAGGCCTGTGGGGCATTACTCTTGGAAATCTCTGCTTGTCCAAAGAAGAATCAAGCAGCCCAGGATGCTAAGCAAAGTACCCTAAGAGCCTAACTTCAGGGTAGTGACAGGAGAAATAATGGGCCTCTCACTTCCTGAACATTAAGACCAAAACATAAATATACAGAAATCATGAATATCTGAATATCTTCCAAGATATTTTCAGAGAAGAGTTGAATATGTAATGTATGGTCACTGGATTCCCAGAAGCCTGTCTCTGTCCCATCTGTTCTTTTTTTAGAACTAGTCATCGTTGCTTCAATCGTTTGAATCATCCAGCTGCTTGTTTGTGTATACCACAAGAACATCACACAAACGTGAGTCCTTGTCTCATGATTAAAGCACTTAGGATTTCCTTCTGCTGCCACAGGACCAACAACGCTCCTTTCTTGAACACAGTAAATAAAGATTAGTGGTTGCTGCAATGTCTCACCTGAACTATAAAGACTATTTCTCATCACCCGAATGAATACACAGCCCAGATACCCATAGAGTACTATAATTAAAATAGTAAAAACAATCCTACTTTCACTGATCAGAGTAAGATCTTTGACTTCTAGAAATTATCTCTTGTTTTCCTTTATTTTGCTTATCCATATGTGACTGAAAAGACGCAAACATCCTTATAGTTACTGTTCAACCATCCACTGAAAAGTTCAGGGGTCTGTTTACTGAACTTGGAAAGTATGTGACCTGTGCTCATCTTTAATTCAGTGCATGATCAAGGTACTGATTTAACAAATAATATTTATGTAGTCAGAAAAACTTCATTTACCCATTAAGTCAAAATATTGATTAAGCACCTACTATGCCAGGTACCAAGTTATGTAGTACAAAGATAAGACAAGTCCTTGCCTTCAAGGAATCCAGATAATGCAGAAAGGAGGCAAGAGAACTAAAATGTTAAATCATGCTATATTCAGAAACTACAATATGCTGATCAACTGTACAGCCAGACTACAAGGAAATCTGCAAAACAAAGGAAGATTGCTGCTGGGATAGCTAACAAATTATTTCCCCACATCATGAAGAGAAAACAGGAAAACAGAGTCTTTAGGTGGTGCCCTACACAGTATAAAAATCAATCATTCCCTATGGCTAAAATAATGGGGAACCCATGAATCAAAGGCTGGGAATTGTAAACAAGCCTTTCACACTACATATTCTTACCTTTTCTCACTGCATACTCTAATCCTTTCTCACTCTATTTCCAAATCAAAGGAAAATGGGTAAACAAAATCTTTAAACTGTAACTCAAAGAAATTAAGAAAGATATAGGAACTGGATTCCCTGACACTAGAGGCTTTTTTCTTGTCTTGGCTTTTTGTTTTTGCTCTCACTTTTCTTTGCTTTTCTTCTTCTCTAATAAACTTTCCTTTTGACTCTAACTTTGGCTGTGCTTGAATTCTTTCTAGCACTCAGCAAAGGACCCTTTTCTTTCTCAGTGCAGGGCTTGAGTCCCCCCCCCCTACTCTGGGGAATTTCCCCTGTCCTGCATCTCTGTAACCCAAAGGGAAAATGAAGAAGTAAATAAATTCTTGGAATGTAAGTGTTAAAAGGAGAATACCATGGGAATAAAGAGCATAGCTACCTAAGGCAGTCCCAAGGAGATTGGAGAGAGGGGGTGATCAATATTGGGACACTTCTCAGGAGAAATAATACTAGATACTTAAAAGATGAATAAGATTTGACTTGGCAAGTCAGAAGAGACATGTACACATAAAAGACTGTGTGTGCTCAGCAGACAGCACATGTTTCGCTATGATTGAAATATGGGCTGTTTAAGGAAGAGACAGGCAAGGGTGGCAGGTGGCTAAGGACTTTGAATATAATTTTCTACTTTCCTAAGGTAAGATTAGATTTCATCCTCGAGTCACAGAAATATTTGGATTAGGAAGAGGCTTAACGTCTTGCTAGTCCCCTTACCCACCTTGCCCCAGCCTTGTAAATGCAAATGGTTCTCTCACAAGACACAATGCACTGAGCATCTGAAATTCAGCTGTGGACAGCAACTCTAGACCTGTTCTTCCTTACCCTTCCTTGCTTCTCACATCCAAACACCAAAGATATTCTCAGCTCCCATATTGCTGCTTCTGACCATGGTCTTAGTTACCAATGAGAAATTCCCTTTCTGCATCACTGGTCAGGGACTCTTAACTCTTTCTGGTCAGGTGATTTTATAGACCTTAGCTTCAGGTTACAAGCATTCCCCACCACCATAACCTGTGCCCTCTACTAGCACACCCATTCACTTCACTATTCTTTTCAACTAACCTCTACACACCTGCTTGCAATAATAAGTTTTTCATGTGGCTTTGGGCTGTGTTGGAGCTTTCCCAGGGTGGATTGGTATTATGGTCTCTTACCTTAAAGAACGGGAACCCAAATTTTAGCTATGTCCCTCGTATTTGGTTAGTGTGATAGTCTTCTTAGCCCTCATCACTTGAATTCCCATTGTATAAAGAAGAAAAACTAAAGACCTAGATTAACTTTCCCACTGGACTTCACCTATAGACTAGGAAGCCTAATTTTCTACTTTCCTTTACATCTAGCTATTTTAAACTATGCTTGGCTCACATTAAGTCTTGCTTCACTTAGTGACAAAACTTGGAAAAAATCTAGATATGCATTCAACCTCTCACAATTAAGTTACTTCTGTTCACTATTTGGCACTCCATTCTAACCTCTTTCAGTAAAACTGCCTATGATAAAAGCAATGGTAAAGAGGGAATTTATATTAAAGCCTAAATATGATTATAAGCTGCAAAGACAAATGATACCAAATTTTTTTTTCCTTGTGAAAAGTATAGAATAGTGAGAAAAGTGTAGGCCATGGATTCAGAAAGGTTACTATCCATCCATTTGGGCAGGTTCTTCATCTATAAAGTGGAGATAATAGAGATTCCCCCTAAGAATTGTGTAAGAATTAAATAAGATGAAATATTTAAAGTACTTTATATAGGACTCAACAAATGGTTAATACTTTTATTACCACCAATATTACTATTACTTTTACTACCACAACCAATAAAATGTGGCAGTAAAGTCAATGACCAAGCTGTAATATGAGATAATGGATGATTCTGCAAGGACTTAGAAATATTCTATTTGAAATTAAGGTGAGTCCCAGACTTATCACTGTGGGAGGAGAACATCTAGTGTAAGGAGAAATTAAAAGATCCAATTTTGAGACTATTCCAGGAGTCAAAGGGGACAGGTCTTTACTAGTAGAATTTATGAATGATTAATACAGAGAAAAATGTTTTAACTATTGAGTGTTGGCAAAGAACTTACTTCCCCCAACACCAGCTCCCACCAGCCTCCAACCCCCACTCCTAAAGAGAAAAAAAAACAAATCCAGGTGACACTGCTGGAAGCTATACGCCCTCAGATTCTAGCAATAACAACAAAAGCATTCGTAATTTCCTGCCATAAAGAAGACAATACAGAAATCCTGCATCTACTTAAGAGTAATGTAAAACCTGGAGGTTATGGAAACTATAACTGCATTTTGATTATGGGCATTCTGAGAATATCAGGAACAGTGATTTTACAGGGTGCACTCATTTCTTTTCTTATTTAAATAGGATATGCTATTGAACACCTTTTCCCCAAAATGCATTATTTAACCCTAACAATTGCTGTTGGAAAATTTAAATTATAGATTGAGCTCAATGTTTGCTCTTTGCTCCTCAATAAATAATGAGTCCACGTCAGAGATCAAAATAAATATATAAATATAGGAACATAGAATAAAGAATTAAAGTTAATAAATGAATCATTATAAATGATTCCAATAAGTAAACAGCATTAACTTCTGATATGTGCTTCACCTATACCTACTACAGATAATCATGCTATAAACAGAATTTTTGTATCATTTTAATGAGCTAGAAAGGGCATAAACTTCTAAAAGGAAGAGGCGTTAAAGCAAACAATGGTTATAATACATACACAGGTCCATAGAGCAAATTAGTATTTGCACTAGGAATAAAATTCAGATTTACTCTGCATTCAAATGCCTATTCTTCATCTAGTCTAGGTTATTGGTGATAAGATGATAAGAAGGTAATAGGAAAGGGAGAAAATACTCTCCTTCATGTTTCTAGAAAGAAATATTTGTTTTCCTAAATCAAAATAAATATATAATGTATTGTGAACTGGAACAGACTTTCTCTAAAACTTTTTCTGATTTTGTCACAAGATGAAATCATATAAATTTTGAGCAATGTGAATACATGTGCATGTGTCTTTAAGAAATGCTTATAAATCACAAAACATAGCTTGCAAACCTAAAATTATTTGACTCATTGCCTAATATCCTCTATAGGAAACTTTAGTTTTAATTACTAGTCCCCACTAAGCAATTATAACTTTAGGAATTTTCTCATTAGTTTTATTAATAACTTTCCTCATAGTTTAATATCCACTCTACTTGGAACCGTTGATGATCCTTTGTCTAAACACGGAGATTCTCAAGGGCATACTAAAAAGTATGTCTAAAAGATTAGAACAAACCAGAAAAACAGAGATTATGGCTTCCAATAAGTACCAGCAAGTAGGGAGAAATAGAAAAATGGAAAAGGTCTGTGTCTCCCTTAGGCTGAAATTAATTTATTTTATATAACTTATTTTTCCTAGGTAATTTCTCTCATTTGAATATAAAGTTAGAAAGCATCTACCTCACTACCACAAAAACTTGTTTAATATGAATGAGGAACAGCTCTTGTAGGAAAGAAGAAATCAGTAAAGCTCCTCCTTTTACATCCTAATAATGTCTATATTAGATATTAAAAGCATTATTTAAACAATATCCACATTAAAGATTAGATACAAAGTGTTTTCACAGTCTTTGGCTAAATAATACAGATTACATATTTCTTGATATTGATATAGCATTTTATTACATCAACCTATCTGTAAAGAACTGTATAAAATCTATATATTTAAAAAACACAAGTAATCACATTCACATTCCAAAAACCTTATGATGAATATAATACCTCTAGATGGAGATTATTCCTAAACCTTCCTTTACAAAAGAATAAATAAACACATTAATCCCTAGTTTTTGTTCAATATAATTAAATTATTATGTTAATATTCAGGTGGTATGATTTTTAAAATTTGAGATCAGCAGCCCTGCAGGTTATAACTGGATGTACCTGAACCAACTTGTAGTGTGCCAAACAATGACCTTTAACCAAGAATTCTTATTTCACAGTTCAACCCTTAAACTAGCAAATTAAAAGCACTTATTAAATAAAGAGAAATTTTCATTTTGATCATCTGAATAGATTTATCTCTACTCTGAACAGAAACCTTTCTTTTCCCACCTGCAGCCAAGAACATGGGCTTTGTTTTCAAGCTTACCTTCCTCTGGGGCTACTGACCTCCTGTGTCGGCATTTCCAAATCTTGGGAACTAAAACTGACTGCCCGTGTCTCGAGCTATAGTGGTAGCATGCACCCATGGTGCCAAAGGGTGGGGAGCCTGCGGCAAACATGCTGAATTCTCAGGACAGCTTCAGAAGAAGGAACGTGTAGAGGGTGCACTTTCCTTGCTCCATCAAAGGAGCAACTGGTACAGTGCCACCTGGGAAGAGACTCTGCCAAGCATTAATGAGTCAACCTTCCACATGCACAGTGGGCCAGACAGGTTTTACCACCTTATAGTCATTCTAATGACAAAACTTAAAAAAAACAAAACTAACAATATTCTTGAAGAGCTTCTTTTTATTTTCTTCCTCTTTCAGGGGATAAGAGAAGTGATCACTTTGCTTTTCAAAAAATGTTTTCCATTAAA
This sequence comes from Macroglossus sobrinus, assembly GCA_004027375.1. Lineage (NCBI taxonomy): Eukaryota > Metazoa > Chordata > Mammalia > Chiroptera > Pteropodidae > Macroglossus > Macroglossus sobrinus. The sequence continues at coordinate 1,231,100 of PVKZ01000149.1, read as the reverse complement.
CACAAAAACTTAATATTTTTTACCTTTCATTTTTTTTAATCATCTCTCAAAACTAAGTCTACAAGAACTGTCCCTCATTCTATTCTAAAAATGAATGATTCTACTATATCTGTCTTCAAAATGTGTTGAAGATTTCATTGGCAGATTCTGAAAGCCAGTCTCTTTTCCTAGCCCCATAAAAGGACCTCCATCACTACATTTAGCTTTAAATGTAAACTTGAACTATGAAAAATCACTGTATAATTATCTTAATGAGACTTTGTGTTTATATTGCATCTTTTATCTGAGGAGCTCAAAGCATTTTGCTAACATGATCTTATTAAACTTCCCAACACCCCACTCAGGAATGCAAATAGTGAGGGTTATTACTATTAATTTTAACAGGTGGGGAAACTGAGAAATTAGCGATTACATGACTCAATTTACGGTCACGATGCTAGCTAAAGGCACGGTTTGATTCAGAACTCTGACCTCTCTTTCCAAAGACATACCCAACTGACCAGCAGAGAGTTTCATGAAGAAATGAGAATTAGCTTTCACTTCTCAGAAAGAATCTGTTCTTTTGTTCTAAGGCTTTAGAGAACATAAAGATAAAGCAAATAAAAATTGTTTTGAATTTGCAAATTATGGCATATGTGCTAAAGACAGCAGATGTGCTAACTCCAGTCACTTTATTCCCCTCCTTACCCTTCCCAAGGGCCACCACCACCATTTTCTCCATCAATAAATCAGGACACACACAGTATTAGACTATGCACATTAGGCTGTCTTTAAATGCTTATCCCACAGTAAATTTCATGCATGCTGGCTAGGTGTCCTGAGAGCATAAAATACAATGGGATAAACAACTAGGTCAATATCCTAATATTACCCTCTAAATAGTTCCACTAGATAATCCAGCAATGTTTAAATCTAATGGCCCTAACGACATATAGTGTGAGAGAGAAACCCTGTTTCTGTGTCAAATCCATTAATGCTAAACTGACCCATACTTCAGGTATATACCTCCAAAGACTTGAGAATAAGGGTCTTTGTTCCAACTGCTGCCACAATCTTGCTATATAATCTAAAAAGAGATGGAACTGATTATATTTCTTACATGTAGTAGTAGAAGATTGACACAGTACATGCTATCCAAACTTAATAAAAGACACTAACATTTATTCAGTATGTACTATGTGCCGGACATCAAAACTAAGCATCACCATAGCCTTACAACTAAAGGTCAAATTTTGGAATCATCTAGAGCCCCTCTCCTGCTCTCAATGTCTGCCTGTCAAGCCTTGTAGATCTATTTGTACAATGTTTGTCATATTCATCTGTTCTTTCCAACCGCAATTTGACTTCTCATCAATTGCAGCCATCACCAAATGACCTTCCTTTTTCTAATCTCTTGTCACCCTTCACTCTACTACCTGGTTAATCTTCCTGAATCATAGCTGGGATCATGTCACTTCTCTACCCAAAGATATTCCATGGTTTTTCATGGTCTATTAAATTAGGTAACCACTCCTTCACCTGGCATTCAAGGTCCCCTACACTACATAGTATATAGATTTGATTCAATCGATGTTTGTTGAATGAATACATGATATAAAGCAAACACTGTATGTGGCACTGGTTCCCCAAAGTAGTGTCATAGCATATTAAATATTGAGCATGTCTTTAAGAGATAAATAACAGGGTCTAGAATCTGTTTAGCCTAAAACCAGGAATACCCAGAGAGGGAAAAATTAAATCTAATATATCTGGGCTTAAGAAATGATGAGGGTTGTAAGTCAGAAGTAGCTATTTCATGGGATATGTGATTTAACAGATTCAGATATCCAAGAAAGATATATCCCTGAACTTATTGCAGTATCCAGGTCATGTGAATTCCTACTGCTCAGCCCTGGGTCACATGGCCACCTCTAGATATGAGTGATCAGCCTTATCCTTACTATGTAAAGTGAGAAAGTGAAAGGTGGCTTCTCATAGGAAAAGTGGGATGCTATACCAAACAAAGGGGAAACAAATGCCATGTGGGGAAAAATACTGAAGACTGTTGTTAAAAAGTTCTGATACACAGAATAAGATGAAGATGGTCAGCTTCTTGTTATGCTGTTATATCTTTTCTGTGCTACTCATAGCTTCTAAACAATAAGGGAGCCCCTCTATACATTTCACCCGCCCTTGTCATTTTGCTTCTTCATCAGTAATGTTTTTCATGGTGCAAGTGCTCCAAATGTGCAGCACGCCCAGAATGGAGGCAATTCAGCAGATGGGAAGAGAAGGCAATCAAGCAGCAACGTAGACTGCAGGCAGGTTGGAGCAGAAATCAGGGAAAAGGAGGAAGACAAATGACTATAACTGCCAATTTTCAAGGTTGTGAAACCTGAACTGTTCTGGATCTTCCTTCCTAGTAAGTCCTCTGGCTTAACAGCTCTAGAAAGGAAAACTGATACCCATAAAAAACTGTGGTTTTATAACTGCAAAGTGTGATAAATGCTTCATCTTGAATAAAGGCAGTACTTTGTCTGACAAAGAAAACACCTGACTGGGGGACTCTGCGGAGAGGTTATACGCATGGTTACGTGTAAAAGTTTGAAGAAACTGCACGGTGCGTGTTGCAGACAGATATGTTGAACATTAGAAGCTGGGTGGGAAGAGGCAAATGAGACAGAGTCCTGTTTGCAAGGAGCAGAGAGAGAATGTCACATTCCCTCAAAAAGAGAGGAGGTCAGGCTGGATCTGTTTTCCTTTGGAACTGTGATCATCTTTACCCAACCACAGATAGCCATTAGTTTCCAGTAATGCCATGGATAATGCTCCTCTGGTTCAATCTGGACCTGAGACACTCTAAATGACTCTGTTCGGTCCTTACATGGACCATCACTTAACCGCAGTCTCAAGAGATGGACCAGAATAACTAATAAGTTGAGTTAATAAGCGAGTCCAGATCTAACTGTAAACAAAACAATAAATGAAATCCAAGTAAAACTGTCTTTATTAAACTGAATATTTTTTAAACACTGGCGAACCTTTTAAAATAGAAGCCAAATGTGCAATGTCCTAAAGCTACTCAAACAGGACAAAAGTTAAAATAAAAATGTTTTCAAATCAAACCCAGCTCTATTCCAACCAATGCTCCCTTCTCATTTACTTGATCAAGCTCCCTCCCCTCCCCATCAGTTATAGGCTATATTGAGCTTGGGGGCTGATTTCAGGAAAATTTTATTGTAGTGATGCTTATGAGGATGCTGATACCATATCCACTCATACTGTCTGTGGAGAAGTAGGTGCAACAAACCTAAGATCCTATCCCTAGGTCTCCCTGAAGAGTAATAGGATGGGACAGTGTATCTCTGAGGGATGTCATGCCTCTGTTCATGTTAGAGGAAGGTTTGGAGAGAGAAGGAACAGGAGCAGCCACAGAGAAGTATATGTGTGTGTGGAGTGGGGGATGAGAGGGGGAGAATGAATGAATGAATGAATGAGAGACAGAAAATAGCGAAATGCCCACACATGGAGGCAGGTTAGGAGACAGGAAGAAAGGGCAATAAGGAGAGATGTGAGATATAGGCTGCAGGCTTGTTGTAACAGAAACCAGAAATAAGGCAGGAGGAAGGAAGAGGAAGGAAGAGAACAATAAGGAGAGATGTGAGATGTAGGCTGCAGGCTTATTGAAACAGAAACCAGGAATAAGGCAGGAAGAAGGAAGAGGAGAAAACAGTGATGAGAGGAGGAGAGAAACCTAACAGAAGTAGGACAGAAAAACAGAGAAAGCAAACAACTTGTCCTGGATAAAGAGAATTTAAAGTAGATTTGTGAATAACCAAAGGTCACAATTTCTAACATCCTCGAAAAGAGGCGATGAAAAGCTGATCAGTTGAGTTTGGTCACAACTATTGCTTAGACAAGGCCAGAAATGAGGGCTCCAATTCTGGGCTACTGATAATTGAAGGATTCTAAAAGATTTACCAGCTTCTATGTATGCTCCAATAGCCTGCAATTTGTTCATCAGTGAAAATACTCTTTCCACATCTCAAATGGAGAATTTGTATTCAAGGTCCATTTATAAAATGCTTCTTGAAGTTATATCACAATTATTACACTGAGACGTCATGAAAGTTCATGTAAGGACATATTTTAAAGTTCAAGTAACACAACTCTCAGTGAAAATAGCAATCAGGCAACATCACAATGTGTTTAGCTACCAGAATTTTGGGGTAGGAATCAAAATCACTCAGTAAAATCTAGAAGCTGTAGGTTATAAATAATTGCTCTAATACAAATAATTTAATATACATTATTTTTCCAAATGATAAAAATTGATAAATCACCAATCTTAACTGAGCTAAAATAAATCTGAGTTTGGGATAGCAGTATGCATAAATAATGATAGTAAGATTATTAAGCACTTTAAAATTTATTAACATAGAGCTTTGTCAGTACCTGAGCCCTCCCTCAAAACTAAATTGAAATACTTCTCATTTCTAATATACCTTCCAATTGACAGGTTAAACTGGCATTTTCTGATGTCTACTTCATGGCACACATTATGCTAGACACCCCCACATGCATGATCTCATCTAGTCTCAACAACCGTCTACTGCAGTAGGTGTTATTATCCCAATTTTACAGATGAGGAGACTACACTGGGGGTGGTTAAGGTCACATGACTGGGAACTGGCAGAGTCAGGATACAGACTGAGAGCTCTGACTCTGTCTGGCACATTTTGTAAGATACCAGACTGTCTCTGTTTTTCATAGCTCTGGCCAGAAAGGAGTTGGCCACCATCCAGAAGGTAAAATGCTGGAATGTAAATATCATCTTCTTATCCATCACACTAAAAATGTATATGGAGTAATGTAATGGACTTAACTATGTTCCCACAAATTTTATATGTTGCAGCCCCAACTCCTAGTAACTCCAAATGGGACTATATTTGGAGATAGGGTATTTAAAGAGGTGGTTACATTATGAATGAGGCCCTAATCCAATCTGATTGGTGTTCCTATAAGAATAAATTTGGATACACTGGGAGCTTCAAGTGCATGAAGGGACAACCATGTGAAGAAGCAACAAGAGGGCAGCCATCTATAAGACAAGAAGCAAAGCCTCAGAGGAAACCAACTTGCTGGCTCCCTGCTTTGACTTCCAGCATCCAGAACTGTGAGAAAATAAATGTCTGTTGTTCATACCATCTCGTTTGTGGTATTTTGTTATGGCAGCCTGAGCAGACTAAACAAGTACTTATGATGAGCCACTCACTATACTGAGTGTCATGCATGTTACAGTAAATAAGACAGTGTGCCTACTTTCAAGAGCTTTGGTCTTGTAAGAGCCACTGACAAGCAACCAGGCAATTAGGATGTGGCCTGGTAAGTGCCACAAAAGGGCAAGTGTACATGAGAAGACTGTGCAATATGATAATGGGTATGTATATGAGAAAGAACATCTGGAAAACTGTACAGGAAGTGGTATCTAAGCTAAACCAAAAAAGATTTCTCCCATACACCTGGGCAAGCCTCCAATTACCCTTAACTCAATATCTTTTTATTCTTAATCCCAATTCCCCCAAAATTCAGATAACATTTATCTTCTGATAGTCAGCTCTTGCTTTGCTGGCTTTTGTTTCTACTTTGTTTCTTTATATAGATATTTTTATAAATGCTAAAGTCTAGGAATTGGTCTTATGAAACTAGAAATGTAAACAAAACATTAGATCAAAAGTTGTGAGCTGTACTAGCTTCTGATAGCAAAGGCTGACATGACCTTTGCAACAAGAAGGAAGTGGTTTAAAAATTATGGTGAATTTATTTAATGGAATATATGCAAATATTAAAATTAATTTTAAAAATTTTAATGGCATAGTAAAATTCTGTAATATAATATAAAGCAACCAAATTTGGTTAATACAGATAAGTAATTTTCAAAGTTCAAAATATTGAGTAGTTATTTCAGGCTTGTAGGATTGGACAGTTTTAAATAGTCTTTGAAATAATTTCTGTATTTCCAAAGTTTCCTATAATGATAAACATCTGGACACAGATATAATTTCTATAATGATATATATGCTCATCAAAAGTATATTTTTTAATGAGGAAATAAATATTTTTCAAGAAGACTTGGGAAATTATCTGAGTTTTTAATTTTAATCAGCTTCAAGTATATAGAATATTGGTTAAACATCTATAGTTTGTAAAACGATCCTCTCCCATCATTCCCTCTCTCCTCTGACCCGCCTCCACCTAGCCAATGTATGAATGTTAATTGCATTACCTATGCCGTGCTCCCAAACCCCATATCCATCCACCAGCTCCTAATTTGTACTTCTTTAACCCTTTACCCCATTCTCTCAGCCTCACAAACTCCCCTCCCCTCTGTCCATCACCAAATTGTCCACTATATTTGTGAGTCTGTTTTTGATTAGTTTGTTCTTTTTATTCCTTAGATTCCCATATAAGTGAAATCATATAGTTTTTATCTTTGTCTGGCTTAAATACCTTTTAGGTTCATCAAAGCAGTATGTATTTCCATCCCCTTCCTTTTAGTCTGTGTCTTTTAATCTGAAGTGAGTCTCTTATAGGCAACATGCAGGGGTCTTGTTTTCCTTTCCATTCACCCACTCTTTTAGTTGGAGCACTTAATTCTTTTCCATATGAGGTGCAGATTGATAGGAATGTATTTATTACCATTCTTTATTCCTATTTTTGATACATGTTTTTCTTCTTAAAGAAGTCCTTCCAACATTTCATGTAATACAGGCTTGGTGGTGATAAATTCCTTTAGCTTATTTTTGTTCAGGAAGCTCTTTATTTATCCTTTAATTCTAAATGATAGCTGTGCTGGATAAAGTATTCTTGGTTGTAGATCCTGGGTCTTCATCCTATAGAATATTTTTTGCCAAGCCCTTCTGTCCTGCATAGTTTTTTGTTTTTTATTTTTATTTTTTTGAGAAATCAGCTGCCAGTCTTATGGGTTTTCCCTTATAAGTAACTATCTGTTTTTCTCTTGCTACGTTTAATATCCTTTATTTGTACTTAACTTTGGCATTTTAATTATGATGTGTCTTGGTGTGGGCCTCCTTGGATCCCAAATTTTTGGAATTCTCTGAGCTTCCTGGAGTTTTATGTCCATTTCCTTCACCAGGTTAGAAAATTTTTCCATCATTATTTCTTCAAACAGCTGTTCAACATCTTGATTTTCTTCAGTTATGCCGATCAGAAGGATATTTGGACCTTTAATAGTGTCCCATATACTCCTTAAATTATTTTTATAGTCTTGGCATCTTATCTCTTGTCATTCTGATTGAGTGTTCTTGGCTTTCCCATTCTCTAGAGAGGAAATTTGATACTTTTTATTACTCACTCTGTTTATTCCTTTGTTTATTCCATTTAATATATTTCTCATGTCAGATAATGTGTTCTTCATTTCAGACTGGTTCACTTTTATAATTTCCATTTCCATTTTTGTTTTTTATCTCTTTGTTGAAGTTCTCACTGAACTTAACCAAAAGTTCATTGGGCATCTTTATAACCAGTGTTTTGAACTCTGCATCTGTTGGATTATTTAACTCCATTATATCTGAATCTCTGTGGTTTTCTCATATGGTTTCTGTTTCTTTGTCTTCCCATTTTGGCTGCCCTTCTGTGTCTGTTTCTATGTGCTAAGCAAAGCTCCTAAGTCTCCTGGTATTATTAGTGTGGATTTGTGAAGTAAGTGTCCAGGGCACAGTCCTGAGAGGGGTTCAGCTGCAGGCCAAATTTAGCCCAAGCTTCTGCCCCTTTGGGGCCACCTGTTAAAATTCAGCAAGCGATCCACAGATATTGTGCTTATTGTTGCCTCAAAAGGCCACACCAGGAACCGAGGCCAACTGCCTCCAGTGTGAGTCTCAGCAAGGAGCTCCTGACTCGCTGAGGATATGCCTGGATGTGGCTTGGGTGGGGGTCCCAAGTGGGGAGAGGTGGGGTTTCAGGGAATCCTCTGGGCAGAGCGACATCTGTTATCCAGCCTGATGACGTCATGGCAATGGTGGTGCTGTGTCTGCGCACTGGAAGAGGGGAGGACTCAACAGGGAACAATGGATACCACCTGCACTTCTGTACAGAGAGAGTCTCCTCTCTGGCCTCACTCTGACAATGTCTCCCCATAAGTCCCTAGTGCCCTCTGTGCACAGCTAAATAGGCACTGGTGCTCAGAGCAAGCAGGTCCATCACCGCAAAAATCCACTCACGGATACGGACCCTTTAAGAGGCGTCTGCTGCTATGGCTTCCGTAGCCTCCGTCTCACTCAGCCACTGGAGACTGGGTTGCCCCACGTTCTCTCCTCATCCTACCTTCTGCCAGTGCAGGGTGCTTTCTTGGATTTCTCCCTAGTTGTAGGGCTTGTTCATCAAGATCCCACACAATTTTTCCTTGCTGCTGCTCCTTGTTTCTGTCACAACTTTGATTTGGTCACCAGAGGGATGAACAGAGCCTCTATCATTATGCCATTTTGGTTCCTCAATTATCTGATCTTTTAATCATACTGTAGTTCTTCCAGTTTTTATTCTAGTTCTTCCATATTAGCTATAACATATCATTTTAAAAACTATTCTTACATTGAGAAAACCTAGGTCTGAGTTCTGGTTCCATCTCTTACTCTATTTCTTTAGTGGCGGTTACCTAAATACTGGGCCTCAGTTTCTTCATCTATAAAGCAAATAATACTTGCAATGACCATCATAGAGTTGGTGAGAGAATCAAATGAGATGTCTATAAAAGTGCACTGCAACTATAAAAAGCTATATTAAAATAAGAATGAGGATAGTTATTATTTTTATTGACTTATATGGTACTCTTTCTAAACAAGTCAGTGTTAGCAGGAGATAGAAATAGATTTGAAAAACCTTTAATCATAACTGGTCATCAATATATTCATTCACTATGTGTGTCAGTGTGGTCCAGACCACTTTCAGGCACCTATGGGACAGGGACCACATCACTGTGTATTCTACATGATTTCTCATAGATTCTGAAAGTAATATGTAATGAATGGCAAGTGCTTCTTTCAGGAAATATCCTTCATAGACACAATTACCAATGTGAGTTTTATAAAGATAGGTGATAATGTATGTCACTGTAGGCTACCTTTTCTAAGCGACTGTTTGAGTGGCTATGAGGGAAGGGCATCACGATATTCATGAGGGCAGCAAGTCAAAGCAATGGAAAAGTAGAAAAAAGCGCAGTTAACTTACCAGGTAAATGCCCTCTGGAGGTAATCCAGCCTCAAGTGACAGACACTTCTACCAGCTACTAAATATTATGTAAATACCTATGAGAAAAGCTCTTTCAGACCCCAAGAGGAAAAAACAGATCAGATGTAGTATGTTATCAAAATATTCCTACCCCTGACTAGACCCTCTCTATAAGAAATAAAACAGAGATAAGGATATCCAGGTCCTAGGGAGTGCCCTAAAATGACCAATGCCACCTAAAGCAGTCATTCAGACCAATTAGTCAAGGGAACCTCAAATAATATTTTCCACAGCTGGATCAAAAAAAGAAAGTCAGTAATTCTTTTTTCCTTCCTTTCTTCATCCTGACCGCTAACTCCCTCCTCCCCATTCTTCACCTCCCTCTCCTTCTTTCCTAACTGCAAATGCTTATCTCAATTCTAACAGCCCAAATTATGAGCAGCTGAATGTGTTCAATAAAATAGTAAGGGCTGTAAGTACTGCTTCCTGCTCTTCCATACTCTGTATAGGAGAAATGGGCATTTCATTTTTTTCTTGGGACCCTATCTTAATCCACTGTGGTCTATCACTTTAATTAAAGAAGAAAGAATCAGCCAGTCTTTCCCAGATCTCAACATAGGTTTCAAATGTGAAGAAGTTACCTGTGTGCAACTGGTGTCAAAAGGAAATATTATATTTCTTCCTAATGTAGCCCACACTATGTCATTTGGAAAAGGAACCCAGCCCAGGACTGGTATGACATTATGCATATATTATACCTAGAACACTCACCACACCTAAGAGCAGAGGATAACACTGCAACAAAAACATCAAACCTGCAGCTTCTCAGCCTGTTATTCTTGGTGAAGCAGTAAACTAAAAAAAAATTTCTGAGACCCTGATGATGCTTCCTAGGAATGCCTTTAATATCTTGTGCTAATTCCAAGCAGCACAGCCACTTGAACTCTTCCACCACTGTCTCCAGCTCCTTCCACGTGTTGTCTTGCCCAGATTTGCATCTCTTTCACCACACATTCCAGGTGTCTCCACAATATTCCAACTTGGAGGAGAAACCCAGGGGGCTGTTGGTCTGTGAGCACACACCCCCCTCTACTGGACAAAACACCAAGAAACATACATGTCTGGAAAGAGAACGCAAAATTCTCCAACTGAAAGACACATCTAAGTCACTGCCTTCATGCTGTACGTGAGAAAACCAAGGCCTACAGACATGCCATGAACCAACAGACTCACAAAGGGAATTGGAGCTCAAGTACTTCATCTCTGAGCCTCTCATGTTAGCTCCACCATCACATGGAGCTACGTATCCTTCAGAAGTTCAGCTCACAAGAAGAGAGAATTATATTACTAGAGAATTATGTGAGTTCATGGGATTCTCTAGATTCTGAATTAAAACACTCTCCAAGGCACAACAGCTATCCATAAAGAAGCGAGGTGTTGGCTGAAAGAACATTGGGCTGGGAATCAGAGAATCTGTTCTCGAGTACCGTTTCTAGCACCTACGGTCTCTGTGAGACTCGGCAAGACACAAAATGTCTCTAGGATTTCCTGTTCTCATGTGTGAAGTAAAAGTTTTTTTTTAAAAAAAGGTGATTTCTAAGGGGGCCTCTCACAATGTGAGCCCATGAGACCTACGACTATAAATAGGTGGGGAGAAGTGCAAATAGGATCATAGCACAGTACGGGAAGTGTACTAACCAGAATGCTGGAGACCTTGTCCTAATTTTGGCTCTGGTACCAACTATCTACTTGACCTTAGTAAAGTCACTTCATCTCTAGAACTCTGTTAGGAAGAGGAATGAAGTAAGTTACCTTTTTGGTAGGAAGATTATACCTTCCCAATCTCTAAATTCCTACAGTCATGAGTAATGACAACTCTGAATATTAATGCTTTCTTCAAAGGATCCTAAAGCCACAAGGACATGTTCATACATCTCTGGGACAAAGTAGGAAGCTATTAACCTTTTTACTTGTTTATAATAATATAACTAAGAGTACATACATCAAATTACTTACTTGGAGTTCAGAAGACCATAGTATGTACGCTTATTTTCAACCTGTGTAATGGACAAGACATTAGTTTAAGGCCCTACTAATGCAGAGAGAAGGCAAGAGAATTAAAATGTTAGTCAAGCTACATTCAGAGGCTGCATCAGCAGCCAGGCCAGAAGGACACCTTCAAAACAAAGAAAGATTTTTACTAGGATTGCTAACAACCCATTCCCCACACCTGTGAAGGAGAAACAGGATTCAAAAGTCATTCCCTATGGCTAGAACCATGAAGAATCTATGGATTAAAGGCTAGGAGCTGCCAGCAGGCCTTCCCCTCTACATATTCTTACCTTTTCATGCTACATACTCTTCCCCTTCCCCTTTCTCACTGTCTGTCCATATCAAAGGAAATGAGAACTAAAGAATGACAAACTGAATTGCCTGAACACTCAGTGTTCCTCTCAGTGCTTTTACTCTGTCTCTCTCACTGTCTTTGTCTCTCTCTATTGTCACTGTCCCTCTCAGTGCCTTTATTCTGTCTCTCACTGTCCCTCTCACACTCTCTGTCTCTGAGAAGAGACCACATTCTGTCTGTGGAGTATTACCGCTTTTCTAATAAATTTTCCTTTGACTCTGGCATGTGTTTTAAATTCTTCCCATACTCTCTGCCAAAGGACCCTCTTCTTCTCTTGGTACAGGGCTTGGTCTCTCTCGCACTCAAGGAAATTTGCTCTGTCCTGCAACACTACCATCAAACCACAAAGCCTTTATAAGCCATATTACAAAAGAGCCAGGAAACGACAGCTTTCTATGAAATAATAATTAGACTTAAACTTGAAACTAACATAATATTGAATGCAGATTGTAATTTAAAAAATATTTTTAATAAAAAAATATGACGCTGATGACATACATGACCTAACATTCCAACCATGTATGCTGCAAGGAATTCAGAGATTCTTTAGGAAAACAATCTCTATCTCCATGACATTTTAACCTGTTACCTCATTATAAGTTATATTATGTATGAACTAACCTTCTATACACATTCTATTTTCTTAATCAGATTACGTGCTCCAAAAAGTAGATCTAATAACTAAAAATACATACATTCATTTATATATTTATTTATATTTATATTATTATTTATAAAAAAATAAGTAGACCTAATAAATAATCAAATTATATCATTTAGTCCACTAATTTTAAATTGGGTTGTAGGCACTGTCATAAAGTTTAAGAGAAGAAACAAAACAACGGCCAAGTTGTTTTCCAATGGCTAAAGAACAGCTCTGGAAGCAGTGGGGAATGGTCACTGAGCCAACAGTTCCTGCCCATCTCACCCTAAACTACCCACTAAACAGTAATCTAAATAAAAAGAGTGCACTTGCCATGCAAATGCAGTTTCAAAACAAGTGCCCTAGCTGTATCACTATCCCACTTTGCACTTGGCTGCTGGTATCCAGAAGTCTGGATTTGCTGTGGACATGAGGAAAATGAAAGCAGCAGGGGGACTGGGATAGCTTCATGGTCAACTGTTGGATTGTCACCACAAAGTCAAGTGGAAGGTCATTGAAAGGAAAAAGATAACTATGACCCTGGAAAAGCTGCTTAACCTCTTTGACATTCGGCTATCTCACCTTTCCTTAAAAAAACTTAAAAATAAAAGCAAATACATTCGAGTCACAATGTTTTCCAGCTAAAATTAAGACAGACTATACATTTGAAATATTTTGTTTATTGAGTTTCTCCCTTTAAATGATCTTCTAGTGTTTCCCCTTTTTTGGCCCCCCAAGAAATTTTTCTTAAAGTGTTAAAATTCAAATGATGTGCTCTTCAGCCTGCGCACACCAAGACCAATAAGCACATTAGATGCTAAATATAGCTTTTTCTACAGAATTTTTAAAGGCCAGTGTGAAGTTTTAAGAATCTTTAGAATCTCACCTCCTCTCTTAAGTCTACTTTTGTAAAGATGTGTCCCTGAAAATACAGAGAATATTGATTTTAAATGTTAGTACAAATTGAACAACAGTAGGAAGATCTCACAATAAGAAGCCAGAGCACAGAATAACCCAGTTAGAGAGAATGTCCGCTCTGTCAGTCAGCCTTCCCTGGTGCTTCTTCTCGTTGACATCAAGGAGGAAATATCCCTTTCACACCTGACACAAGTATGCACTGTCCTTCTGAAATATGAGAAAAGTAATCCCCTGAGGAAAAAGGAGGCCTCTTGGCAGGGGTGAAGCTAGAGAAACCAAAAGCTTCATGGGCAAGGCCTGGGTTAAGGAGTGACTCTCCACGAAACGCTATTAGAATCAGTTGGGTTACTTCCCAAGGTTATTCAATATTCTGAAAATATATTACTTAAAACTAAATAGAATTAGCATTTGCATTATATACCAATACTAAGCTTCCTATTCTATGGACCATAAAATCATGGAACAGACTTAGGCATTTCCTATCCTGCTTTCTGCCTTATTTCCCCCATACACCTGGCAAACACAGTATAGAACTTATTATATTTTGGTCCTCACCCCTCTAGAACTGATGTGAGTTCCATGAGAACAGGGGTTAGCTGCTTTTTAAAAAATCTGTTTCGCCCATTGCTGTATCCACTATACCTAGAACAGTGATGAATACATGATAGGTATTCAATAAATATTGTTGAATGAATGAATGGTTTTCGAGTGCCTCACAGATATAAACACAAATAATCACAAATAGTGACAGAGCTGTACTGTTACAGTTCAGAGAAGATAGTCCCATGGCCCTGGGAGACATAATAATATGAGGAAATGAGAGGACAGGTAATTCAATAACAACTCTTCCCTCTACTACTTACTTACCAAGTTACCCTCTCTTAGTCTTTCTTAGTTCCATCCTCATTCAAATGGAGATGCCATTCCCTGTTTCTGAGACAGAATTATTAGAAACCACACAGAAAGTACATGGTCTTGAAGAAATTTAAATCTCTTGGGAGATTATGAAAAATGTACATTTTTTGCACATATACAGCACACCCACATAGACAAGGACAGAAGCATAAGCATAAAGAGATGAAAGTGGGAACAATTTTAAATAGAAATGGTAAGTAAGTAATCACTTCTTATGTCTATGGAATAGGTCTTACACTGATGCTTCCTAATTTTACACCATGATATTTTAGGATGAAAATGTCTAAACAAGTGATTTCACTGGTGAACAATGAAGAGGTTTGCATCTCTTTCAGCACATCCTCTAGGTATTACAGTTATTCCTTATGAAAATAAGCAAAGGTCAAGTTAAGGCTCCAGAGTGTTTTAAATCTAAAAATTTAGGAAGGTTAATATAACCCTATCAAAAGAATTACTAACTCTTATTGTCTGTTTTAAATGTAATTATCTTCTATATTGAATGCAAGTCTCTTAAATCCTTTCTGGAATAAGGAAGGACATAAAACCAATAAATGATTTTTAAAAAATAGCAGACAGAAATATACCCACCCATCTCATGGGGATTTCTGTGAGGATCTGATGATAATGTATGTGGAAGTTCTATGCAAGCAATACTGTGTACCCACAGATTTCACAGTAGTTGCTGGTTCTTATCCACAGCTTTCTTTAGCCAACATCACCCTTATCGTCCCCATTCCCTACTGCAGTGAGACTCTTCACTATCACCTCGTCCATATTTGCCTTTTCTAGTTGAGAGGTAGAGACTACAGTGTAGGAGTTTTAGAAGCATTCTGAAATTCTATCTTCTTTCCCTCCACCAACCTTAATGAGAGGAGTAGCTACATATTTCTAAGAATGAACAGGAACCCTACATGATTCTGAACTAATGCAGTCCCCAAAGAATCATTATGATGTGGCTGATAGAAAAACCCTTAATTAATGAGCCCAAGAAACAATATTTAATGATCTCACCAAGGAAATCTCCTGGTATCCGTATTTCTTGCAAGGGGAGGATTCTGATTTTTGTTTATATTTAACTCAACAAATTAACTTTCCTACTAAAAATGGACAATATATTTCCTTTCAACATGCTATGTGAAGTGCTTGAACATTTCTTTATACTGAGGAATGGCTTCTTTATGTAATTACAGGTCTTAGAGAAACTAAGGGAGTCCCAGGTACTACAGGCTCTTAAAGTATCCTCCACCATGTGGTCTGCTCAGCAGATTGCCCTACTATTCTGGTTCCAAGTTTTCACTCCCATTCCCTGTCACCCATGAAATAAACTACAGTAATAAGGTGAAGGGATTATGAACAGGTATAGCTGGTCAGACCTAGGTTGGATGCTAGGTTCTGCCACTTACTAGCTGAGTGACCAAGGCAACTTACCTCACTTCTCTGACTTTCAGTTCTTCAACTGTAAGGTGAGGATAACAGCTATTGTATAGATTGTGGTTTGAAGTAAATATAATATTTATCAAATGTCCAATTCAGTGTCCAGTAGGTAAGTGCTCAATAAACAATTGTTGTTGCCGTTATTGTTACTTTTTAGCCAATGTCCATGCCTCTGGCCATACCCCAGCTGCCAAGGCACAGGAAGAGCCAAAGTCAAAGTAAGAAAATAAAAGGAATAAAGGAACTTTTGAAGAGAAAATAAGCAAATGCCTACACTGGAAAGAGGCCTCCAAGAACTGCTCTGTCAGTGGGAATATTATCACTGATTGCCTGCACTTCTGAGAATTAGATTTCTATCAGGCAATCTAAAGCGGAGTATGTAGAAGATACATCACCAATTCCTGGCTACTGGACTCTGCAGCTCTTGTTCCTTACCCTCGCGAGCTTCTTTTCCTATTTAATTTTCCCTCCCTCTTGCCAATACAATGTGCACATATATGTTCCTGTATTCCCATTACCTATTCTTTTGTCATCCCCTCTCCAGGGGATGGGCATGTTCCCCAAAGCCTTCCCCAGGGATATATTGCCTTCTTCCTGTCTTGACCCCTCAACATGGACACACACAGAGGCTTAAATTAACAAAGCAATTCTGCATTTTCATGGTTTACTAGATAACCTGACTCTTCTTGGCAGAGAGGATACCATTGCTGTCTGTCAAATGGGTACACGGCTTTGATTATTCTAATCAATAGAGTCTTTGAAGTATGACAGCAATGAATCAGAGCTCCTGAACCCACTCAGAGTTTGCACCCTAGATGAGGAGGTGATGGCCATAGCAGTGGTAGGAACAAGAGAAGGTGCTCAAGGAAGCAGGAGCAGCAGTTCCCAAATTCTGCTCTGGGCCTTCACCACCTCTGGCCTAACCTGGGAGGCATCTCATATTTCCAGTCTCTGAAGGTCTTCATGAAATTACAAATGCTATCTACTCTGTCAGAGGGTTATGTGCCTGGGCTTCAGTCATCCCAGAGACTGTTGCTATCCTTCAAATGGGAAATAGATGAAAGTGAGAGAGAATGCTCACCCACAGATCAAACTCTAGACTTGAGAAATGCTGCTGAAAAGCCTGACAACTCACCTGAATGCTTAGAACAGGGGTCCTCAATCCCTGGGCTGCGGACAGGTACCAGTCCGTCGCCTATTAAAGAACCAGGCCGAAGTGAGTGGTGGGAAACAAGCAAAGCTCCATCTATCTGTATGTGCAGCCACTCCCTAGCACTAGCATCACCACCTCAACTCCACCTCAGATCATCAGGCCTTACATTCTTAGAGGAGTACCCGTCCCTGATGCCAAAAAGTTTGGGGATTGC
This sequence comes from Macroglossus sobrinus, assembly GCA_004027375.1. Classification (NCBI taxonomy): domain Eukaryota; kingdom Metazoa; phylum Chordata; class Mammalia; order Chiroptera; family Pteropodidae; genus Macroglossus; species Macroglossus sobrinus. The sequence continues at coordinate 1,214,194 of PVKZ01000149.1, read as the reverse complement.
TGGCTTAGAGAATCAAGAATAACAGGCTTGAAAGAACTTTCACAGCAGATCACAAATTAAATCATTTTATCTCACAGATAAAATGAGGTTTCTGGAAAACTAAGTTACCAAGACCACCCAGCAAAGTGGTTAGTAGCAAAGCTAGACTAAACCCAGTTTTCTGTAGGCAAACTGGAAGTTTTTATGAAAACTAAAATCAAGTTTTGGTTTGTTTGTTTACTCTGACAAGGCTTCTCCTTTTGTATGCATGTTGTAAGATTTCCAAAAAATTGTCTAATGACCATTTCTAAATATACACAAAAGTAGAGAACCTTATAATCCAGCCACAAAACAATTATTAAGATTTTGCCATACTTGCTTCATTAAATTCTTAACTTTAAGTATCGTAAAACCATTCCCAGACCTTATGTCATTTCATGTCTACACATTCCTTAAAAATATAGATACTTTCTTACATCAGTGATTCTTATAATATTTTTGTTGGGCTCCACTTCCTCCAGAGTTTCTTATTCAGTAGGTTTGAGGTGTGGCTGAGAATTTTCATTTCCAGTGTATTCTCAAGTGATGTTGGTGATGCCAGTCAGAGGCCACATACTGAGAATCACTGTCTTACATACAATGCCATTATCATACCTAACAGATTTAACAGTAATTCCTTATTTTATAGAATATCTAGTCAATATTGGATTTCCCTAATTGTCTTAAAAATATCTTTTTACAGATGGCTTATTTCAATCATATTTCAAAGTCCCCAAATTATATTTGGTTGCTATGCCTTTAAGTCTCTTTTATATATTTGTCATACTAATTAGTCTCCCCTTCCACCCCCAACCTGTCTCTTATTTACTGTCTTATAAACTTCAAAGTTGCTAAGAGACTAGATCTTAATTGTTCTCACAACAAATAAGAAATAATAATTATGTGATGTAATGGAGATGTTATCTAATGCTATGTGGTAATCATATGGCAAATATATAAATATATCAAATCAACATATTGTACACCTTAAATTTATACAAAATTCTACACCAATTATATCTCAATAAAAATAAAAAAAGAACCCTAATACAGTCCCACATGTTAACTTATCTGTGTGCCTGCTCACGGTATTGCTTAACCTATCCAATTTGTCAACTGGGAGTTAGCCCTGGGTGTCCAATTACCTATAGATTCAGCTCTTTGGCAAGAACACTCCATAGATGGAGCTAAGTGTGGCAAAATCAAAGTTTAAATCTTAAACTCAGATCTGAGACATACATTTTTGTATATTTGGCACATACATTTTAAGACACTACCTTACCTATTTTTAAACCATTTAAAAATAATCTGTGCCCTTTATACTAAAAAATATCTTCCTTATAGAAAGTTTATGAATTCTTCTTTTTCCTTAAGGAAAAAAATAATTTCTCAGATTCTTCAGTAAGCCACACACCTGGGACCCAGTCTTCGGTCATACTGGTCAGTTTATACACTCAACTCAGGAGTTATAAAACCCTATACAAGCTAACATTTATTCCACAAAAAGCCTGCTATCTGATTAAAATAATGATTTAGTTTTTAAAGAAACAACCAAGGATACTATTTTGTAGCAACTACTGTTTTGAAAACCACCTCCAAGCTACTCAGACCCAAGAGAAATGTCCCCTAGCACACACCATGCAAGAGTAGCTAGGGGACATAATTTTGCCTCTCAAACAAGCAAAATTACCTAGGTAGGCAAGGGTGCCATTCTAAGGGTGCCTGTGAGCTGAAGATAAACAAAACAAGCTGTTTGGGAATGAAATTTGATCTAATGATGAAAATGATAAGAATAAGCGAGCAAATAGAATTCTTCTTGAGAATAAATTCTAATTCTTAGATTCTAAAAAGCATGGATGGCATCTTAAGTCATTTTGGCAGATGAGACTTTTATCAAATGGTTTATTTTGGCAAAATGACCTTCTCAGTCATACAAAAATATTAATCTAATTGAGCACTTTTGTTTTTTTTAATTCAAAGGATAAAAATACAGAAGTCAAAAACTACACTGCACCAGAGCCCTCCTTCAACAAATCTCATTTCTTTTCCTGCACACACACAGACGTGTGGGAAAATCATAGGCTCATAAGGGTTAAATGAAATTTCACATTATTCACCTAGCACAGTTGGGAACACTTTAATAAATCTTAATTCCCCATGTTTCATTCTTTCTATTTTATAAACCTTATGTTGGCTTTTCTAGAATTCTATGCAAAGGGAAGGGAGAAAAGGGAGCTGTGAGACCCTACGTACTGTGACTTCTCTGCTTGTAAACTGCCTTCACTAATAATCCTTGCTGCTATTAACAACAACAACAACAACAACAAAAGAGCTGGGTTCAGCAGTCAATTGGTCAATGATGAATAGTCTTCTAATCTCTTCTGTTGAAATAGAAGAACAGGAGAAGATGAGAGGACACATTGGTACATGCAAGCAGAGACAAATAAATTGTGTACACTGAAGAAAATTTTTGCAGTCATTTAAAAAAAAATAACAGTTGTAATAACACTGAGAAGCAGTGGGGGCATTGATCAAAGTCTTAATTTTGGAGAAGAATTTTCATGAGCAGGAATGAAATGCTTCAGCAATGCAAAGTCATAGTTGTTGAACCAGTAAACAGTACTGCTCAGGGAAATTTTGTTATCAACACTTTTTAATATTCTTATTACTCATTTTATAAATACATTGGTACTGGTATAGTACATAACACACTTGGTTAGAAATAATCCTTGATAAAGCAGCATTCTATGTGAGCTACAGTTTACTCAGGTTTCAGTTACCTGAGAATCAAAATCTTATTTACAATAATTAGATAAGGCCTCTTAATATAATCTCACATTACCCAGGGGAGTGGCTATTCATTAGGTATGAAATTGATTAAAGTTTTTTTTTAAGGACCAATCTTTATCATCAGAATTTGTAAGGAAGTTTGCTCCCCACCATATGTTCTATAAAATGTTCATTGCTAGATCTATTTATGCCAATTGGGTGCTAAGAATGCAAGCATGAAAAAGGCATAACCCTCTACTAAAATAATTCACAATATACTGATTCCAGCTTCTACAGAATCTGCCCACTGTTTTTTTCTGAACATTTTTACAGAAATCCAGTAATCTTTTGCTATGTTGTTTCTATAGAGAAGAGTGGTGGGAAAGAAAGCTGAGGAATTTGTTGTGGAAATCAGAAACACACACTCCTATCTTCGCATCAAATTATGACCAACTGTTATGAATATACAATCAAAAAGTAAGTTTTTAAACCACATACTGCAGGACAGTAACAGCAAAGTACTTAAAACTTCAATGAGATCAATAAAAGTATATGTCTGCACCTAAAAAAAATTTACTAGCAGTTGCAGTTCCATTTGGTATGCCCTCATGCTATGACTGCTGGCAGTATTCCTGCCACTGTGTTTCATTTACTCTTCATAAGCACCCTATGAAGTACATTTTGTTATTCACATTGTAGAGAAGAGAAAACTGAGGCTAAGAGGAATTTTATAACTTGTATTAGACCATGGCAGCAGAATTCAGATTCAAATATATATATGACAACCCATGTTCTTCCGTGATGCCTCCTCCAACCTTCCATCCATCCAGTCAAGTGCAAACAACCCACATGGTTTGAACGACTATAATTTATTTAGTTTTAATAAATCACCATCTTACCAAGTAAATGAAGGGCAGAAAACACACATACAGAGATCACTGAATGAGATCTTTGGAGACTTTCAGAAAGACAAGATTTGAGTCATAGATGACTTTTCAAAAAAAAAAATGAAGAAACTCTTCTTTGTTAAGCAACACTTCAAGCATCAGTTAACTTTGCAAGGCAAGCAAAGTCTGGGTGACTCCTGTTATTACAATTATAGAATCAAAATATTTAGAGGTAAAATCCTCAAAGATGTATTGGTCTCAGGGATTTATTATTCTAAGTTATTCATTTATCAATGAGCAAATAGAAGACCAGGAATATTACCAATTATATTTCAATTATCACATAAGATTATTATACTTAACAGAATCTTCATCACAATTTAGTTAATTAAGAAGCAAGTACATTTTTAACTTCTTTTTCAAACATTTACTTAACTTTGTATTGACCATGAGCCTAAATAATTATGTTGCTCTGGAATAAAGTTGCTTTACTCTCTTCAGTTTAGATGCTAATGAAAGTTAACTATTAATGGTACAAAGGCCACCAGGCAACTGTTTACTGGGGAAATTTCAAGGGCTCCAAAGTAAATACCTCAGTAGCTACCATAAATCAAAGTCACTGAAAACCCAAAGAAGTTTCTTATTACCTTCAGGTTGGTGATAAGGACAGTATACGGAGAAAAGGAAAGAACCAAGATGTAAGTTAGAAGATGTGGAGTATTCTATCACTAAATACTTACTTTGGATGAAATCTCATTATCATTACATGGCACTGGGCCAAAGGATCCCTCCCAGCTTTACTATCTTATCATTACTGTAAGAGGCAACAGATGTCAACTGAGTCTATTCTTGTGTAGAGTTTGTAAAACCACTGCTGGCTTTTGAAAAATAAATTAGAAAATTTTCAAATGCCTTGAGGGTGTATGTTTCCAAAGACTTAAGATTTCCTGATGGAGATATTTTCTTTTAAATGTCATAATATTTCCTTTCTCTAAGCAAAGTATACTTTTTTCAGTTGTTTTATTTTTTTATTTTTTAGGATTAAAAATAAATCCTAATAGTACCACTAAGCAGCAATATGCCTGGAAGAAAAACAATGAATAGCAAAAAAATAATAATAATAACACTTATTTTGTCCCAATGCAAGCTGTTCACCTATGGTAAAAAGAACCAGCTTATCTGCTTATCCTTTTTAATTTGAGGATGGGAACCACATTTAACCATATTCTCTTCTATAGGTAATGAGTAATTAAAAATTCTTTTTAAAACTAGAGTTTATCTTGAACTAATTTTAGTGAATACATCAAAAAGATAACGAAGCAACCAGGGCAGAGAGCATTTGACCTTTCAGCCTTCATTCTGAAGGAGTCTGATCTTATAAAAAGTCACTGGAGCAAGGAATTGGTTTGTTCACCCATCCAATATTTATTTACTAGTCAACTGTCAGACACTCTGATAAATGTCAGAGGTACACACACACATAAACAGCATTTGATTTCTGTCAGCCAGGGGCTCATAATCTAGTTAGTGTCAGAAACTTGCATGTAAACATATAACACACCAAGTGTTTTAAAACTGAATAAGCACAAAGCACTATCTGTAATATAAAAGAGGAAATGCTTAACTCTAATAGGAAGTTTCATGGAAAAGATAACATTTGTGCTAGGTCTTGATGGATCAGTAGTTCATCATGGAAACAGCATGTGCAAAGGCACAAAAACAAAGAAAAGAAGAAAGAAAAAGGAAGAGAAGGAAAAGAAGAAATGGTATTATAAAATAAATTTAAAATTTTTCCACTTTGATAGTATGAAACAGGATCTTATCTTCATTGTCATTTCTCTAACTGCTTATAAAACTAAGTAATAGATTTTATGTATGGCATGAGGTAGCTCCAACTTTATTTTTTCTTTCCACATAGATAATCAATTGTTCCAGCATCATTTATTGAATAGTTTATCTTTCCCAGTCTTTGTAATGTCAGCTGCTGCAGGTAGAATTCCCTGGGAAACAGACTGAGAAGAGATTTCCATGGAGAAGGCTTACCAAGAAGGACTCTTGGGAACAACACCTATGAGAGAATGAGGGAGGCAGGACTGGAACAAAGGAGATGCAACCATAATAGATGCCTCAGCTGATCACACAGGGAGCTCTGAAGCTAGGGTGGCCCTTCACAATTGTCTTGCACAAGGCAGCAGGACTAAGCTTTTGTGCCCTCACACATAGACCAGTCATTGAATAGTGCTGCCCCTGAGGATGTAGCTCCCTTGGGCAGAGGGTTGTTTTGTGGAGTTGAGGGGAAAAGGACTTGGCTATGAGTCATCAGCCAGCAACACTCCCAGCAGCTGAGGGGACTAGGGCCTTGATCTTGATAAGGGAATCTGGGTGGCATACACAGTGTCCATTACATTGCCTTTGTCATGTGTCACCTTTACAATTTCATTAGCCTACTATTCTTTTAGACTCTTTTCCCTATGAAATCATTTCCAGATATGTCTCCGTCCTAGTCCCCTGCATGAAATACAATTTGTCAAGAGTCCCCTTCCAATACATACCTATAATTACACTCAAAACTCCAGATTTATTAGCCTATATAGAGTACAATAGTACATTTCTGCCCTTGATATGAATAGCTATTGGTAACATAGTCTGGCTTTTGCTTTAAACAGCCACATTACCCAACTGGCTTAAAGTCAATATGTTGTCAACTAAAACTGAAACCAAAGTCTCCTATGTCCTTTACTTGTAAGTGGATATTTTAATCTAAATGCAGGATGTTTCCAGTATCCTCTTGACTTTAATCTTGTTCCATTTAGCTTAGGAAGGATTTAACAAGCTTCAGTTTTGTCATCTAACACCTCTCCATCTCAGTTTTTCTCCAGAGTTGACTACGGACACCAATAGGATGTTGAAAAGATCTGAACAGAACAGGGAATAGTGAGGAGTCTTGACATGCAGGTGATACCTCTTCCACATTTTTAAACAGATCTGTTAATCAACACTCTATGTAAGACAGTTATGGCTGTAGACCTAGCATGATTTCATATAACACTTGTCCTTGGGCATGAGCCTTAGAGTAATCCTTGACTCTCTTTTCTTCCTCAACTGCAGATTCAAATTCATCTAGTTTTGAGTCCACGAAGTTTTGAAATCTGTTCAAAACTTTCTACCAATACCAAGACTGTTACAGACCTACTGAATTCTTGCCCCTGTTTTCAACTTATCACATTCTCACTATGGCCAAAGCTATTTGCCTTGGAATACAAAGCTGATAAAGATATTGTCCTTTACTGGTTCCTCACCTGGAATAGATGACAGTAAATACTGTCCCTGAGGGATAAGAAAATAAATGCAGCTTCCCAGGATATAGTCTGCAGAGACCATCCATTTAACTTTGGGCCTCTTTGGCATACAGATTATTGGGCTCGCTATGGATAATTGAAAGGCAATAACTCTTTTTGAGGCTGCCATTTGTGATTATAAAAATAATTCTTCAAATTTGTAACGCACTTTCATGTATGCTATCTCATTTCATTCTCACAGCAACTCTGGACAATATGAGAACTAGAAACATGTATCTTACAGACACATCGATAGTAATTGAAGGAGGAAAGACTTAAACTTGGGTTTCCTGATTTCGAGGTGGGGGGTTTGGTGAAGGGATGTGTCTCCCCCAACCTAGTTCAACTGAACAGTTGTATGAATTTTGGTTTATTTAGCATGAAAAGAAAAAAGCCATCAAAAGGCAGGGAGCTCTGAAAGAACAGCCTCCAAACGTCTGATAGGAAAAGAATGCCCTAAGGACATAAGGAAGTCACTTTTCTCCAATAACAGAGGCTAAGATTTAATAGCTTCTGCAGCCAAGAGGCAAATGCTTTCCTGATTTAGACTCTTTGTGAGATTATTCAGACATTATCATATGATTTTCTAAAACATTTGTTCTTAAAGGAATTAGAAAGATGGCAACAAAATATTAGCACTGCTCTTTAGAATAAATCTAAAGATGTATGTTTGTAATATCTTAATTACTTAGTAGATGAAACCCTGTAACTCTACCAATATTTGCTGATATCATAAAACTGGTTATAAAAGCTGTATACAGAAAGCCTAATGGATTTTTAAATAAAATTTAAAGAAGTAGCATCTTAGACCTCATGGCAACAGCTGGCACTTGGCAGGTGTCATTGATAGTTATTTGAAGACATCTGTATTGAGGCCAGAATGGTTAATATTATGATTAATGGAAAAAAGGTAGTGATGACAGCAACAAATTTCAGAAAAGAAAATATTCAAGAATAGCATTCTACCTTCCTGTAATAATGTAAAGCATAAGAATCAGTTATCAGTAGAATAAAAAATTAAAAACTTTTTTCATATGCACAAGTATATAGGTCTCTATATTTAACAAGCTCCATAATAATTGTTCAAAATCATTACAAAACTGGCTAAGTGGAAATTCAACTGTTTTCCAAGGATAACCCATGTATATCATTTCCCTTTAATAAATTATTTGTGCTTACAAGATTTGAATTCATTTAACATAGCTATACATTAGTATAATAATTTATTTTTATCTTGGTCTCCACTAAACTGGTTAAAGACAGACAGCTCAGGTCCCCACCCCAGATTTCTGTTTCAGTAGGTTTGGGGGATGGGGCCCAAAAAATAGCATTTTAACAAGTTTCTGGTCATAGCTAATAATGCTGCTTGTCCAAGGACCACACTTTGATAACCACTATTCTACACTACACTGACCCTTCCCACAGGTTAGAATTTTCTACAATCACATCTCATTTTTCCATGGTGAATCTCTTATGCACAATAAACAAAAAGTCATTCAACAATTAGTCATTGGACCAGCATTTATATCATATATGCTATGTAAGCTATAACAGTTGTGATGTTATATCTTAGAGAAACAAAGATGAATAAAGCTTAGTCTCTTTCATAGAGTTTATATTCTATACATACATGCAAACAAATAATTATGGTATAATGCGATAAACATCACATGTAAAGTTCCATGAGAGTATAATAAAAGTGTTCATTCTACAGTGAGGAGAATCAGATAGATGGCTTTATAATAGAGATAACATTTAGAACATTTTTAAAACTTTTCAGTTTGAGATAATTTTAGACTTATAGAAAAGTTGAAAAATACAGCGTTCCCTATTCCCTTCCCAATATTATGCAAACATTGACATTTTGCATAACCAAGGTTAGGATGGAGTTTGAAAGATGAATAAGATTTTATCAAGGTATTTCAAGTAGAGAAATAATGCATGAAAAAAGCATTGATTCATAAAATACCACTAGAAATATCTAAACATTTTTGCAGAATTATGTGCCAGACACTGTGCTAAATGCTTTAAATGTATTAAATCACTTAATCCTTAAAACAACTCATAAGTAGTTAATATATTATCTACTATGCAGATACTACTGTCACTCCTAATTATACCAGAAGAAATTGAGGCAGTTGCCAATCTTCTGGTATGTAGCAGAGATGGGATTTTGACACTAAAGAATTCAGCTTTCGCACACACACCTTCAACTAGTGGAATATGATTAACATGACACAGAAATGGCGAATAGCGTATTGTAGATACACATTAGGTTATATCAGGGGAGACTATGGGGGCAGGGTTCTGATAGTAGAAGAAGACCGGAAAGGGGATGGAAAGAACTAGATAATGGAAGAATACTATGGAAGGCAGAATTCTAAGATAGTCCCTTAGATTCCAGAACCAAAATAATCCCCCCTCCTGGAGTGAAAGCAGAACCTGTGAATATGGTGGTTCACCAGTTCCATGATCCAGTAATGTTATACAGAAGGCAAAGTAATTTTATAGGTGGAACTGAGGTCCCTGGTGTTATCACACTGCCCCATTAATTTGGGGACCCAAAATCTCATGCCATTATCTAGACTTATTCATTCTTTTCCTGGTCTTGACTTCTGTTTCTACTCATGAACCTTGCCTATAACTCATTCTGTAAGGATCCTGCTCTTCCAGGTAATTACAGGGGTTTTGTGGGCAAATTAATATAATGAGTTTGTGTATAGCTTTGAGAATTAATCACATGGCCTCAACTTATATTTGCATTATACACAAATATTCTAACAATAGTGCTTTCACAGAAGACAAACTTTAATGGGGTGAGGGGTTTGCAGGACCTCCTTGAATCAGGCTAGAGGAGTTAGAAGTACCTTCCCAGTCTTTTAGTTCACCAATGTGTTGGGTCATAAAGTGTACGTACCTCAGTGTAAATTTGCTCATCTTAGATCATGCATAATACAACATGGTTAACCTGTGACCACAAAATATATGAACTGGTAAGCTGCCTCTGATTTCCATTTCAAGTTGGATCACTTGACTACACCTCAGTGACTGCTGTTGACAATAAAATTAAGTCTCATTTTAAGATTAAAAAGGGTCTATTATGGTAAAATTGATCATGTAAAGTAATTCCAATTAAAAGAACGTTCTTTGTTCACGAAAACACTTGGCTTTGAGGACACAAGTTTCATTTAATTTCAGTTAATTCAGTTAGTTTAAAAATAAAGTATTATCTACCAAAATAACATGATAGTAATCACATAATATGATATTAAATCAATTTAATTCTGTTAACATAGGATAAATAGGAAGAATTTGCTCCTGTTATCAGTTTGCAGATCAAGTTTTCTTATCATTCTTTAATCTAATTATACATTCATTCAATGAAACATTAATTGAATACATGCCACTATCAGTTACTGAACCTGATTTCAGGTAAATAATGATGAAGGTGACAGCATTACTGTCTTTGCAGAGGACTTTATTACAAACAAAAAAAATTGCCTGTTTCAGTTCTGATGTATTCTATCACCAGCAGAAACAGGCTCCAAATAAGAAAAAGACCACAAGAGCATAGCAGAGACAAACCCACTTCACTCTGCTGTATGTCACATCAGCTAAAGGAATTTCCAACCAATCTGTTTAACTATTCTAGGGCAATCTGTTACTTACAGTTGGTCTTGTCACTTGTAAATTGGAGGGTGGTATTTAATCAAAGTGAACAACCAAATAATTTAACTAAATCAATACACATTTACTACCTTGTGATATAAACCGTTCATTCAAAATGTAAGAGTGTCCTACATTCAAAAGTTTGATAGGAATTCAAGATTGACGCACAAGAGAATATTATAAAATGTACATATTAACGTAATAAGATGTATATAGTAGAGGTCCAAAAATTAATTTTTTCACACAGATACCAGGAGGGACAAAATTACTATTAGTTGAAGAAACTGAAAAAGCTTTGTCGTGGGAAAATGTGACTTCAGGTGGTTCAGAAATAACTGATAAGAAGGGGACCTTGGTTTTTCTTATTATATCATTCTTTAACTTATAATTTCATATTGGAATGACAGTATTAGAAATGCAATTAGAAATGCAATTATGATTTCTTTGTTACTGACTTTAATTCAAAAATAAAGTTCCCCTGATGAAATCCAAAAGCTATTGAGTGAACCAGTTTTAAGTTAGACTCCCTGGAGAGTGCATTGGAGGTGTCATATATGGTTCACACTGCCAAGTTTTCTACAAATTAGTTGGAAAATCAAAATTAACCTATAAAAAACAATGAGACTGAAAAAATGCTTTATAAGTAACTTAAAAAACAGAAGTAAATGTAGCCACTTTAACTGAGAGCAAATCAAGAAATCCACATTGAATAACCAGTTGTGAGCTATTATTTGTATCATCATTTCATCACTGAAAAACACCAAAAGAGTAAATTATTAAAATCCTTTCTGGCCCTCTGAACCAACAATGATCTGTAATGATAATAAAGCCATGTTCTAATGTTTCATGAAATATTTTCACCAGCATTATTTTACTTGTCAAAAGAACCCTATGAATTTGATGCTATTTTTTCTCGGCAAATGCAGTGAGGGGAGTAGTAACGAAGTGAAAAATCACTATTTCTTGGCTCTACCAATGTCGGTGTTTCTCTTCCCCTATACACCAATTTCACCTAATCATTCTAGGAATCACAAGTGCTCATGGATGCAATCCTCCCCATCATCATATTCTCTCTTGTTCTGACTGTTTACTGTGTCTCTTCACACTGCTAAGATTGTCACCAGAACTTTTGCAGCTAAGGTGCCAGACACGTTCCCAAGGCACTACTGCTCACCTCTCCCACTTCTCCACTTCTCCTTGGAATGAGGTGAAGTCTGGTTCATTCCACCAGGTTTCCTATCACAGTTCTACAGAATCTCAAGTAGGGATTCTTCATCCATAAATTTGTTAAATCTGTTATGCAGACTCTGCCTTCAAAATCTTAAGGAAATTTTAGTAAAATTACTTTCACACTGCTTTTTTATTGCAGTCTTCTCTCCCTACCACCCAGGCATGAATCCACAGGAGCTGAGTCAGCAGAAAACCTGGGGGATATATTTTATGCTATTTTCAGTGTTGTCTCTCCTTCTGAGGCTGGTTCCCTAGCATGTACCTCAAATCCTGCTTTCCTCAGGATTAGCTCTGCCCTCTAACAAGCCTCTAAGTACTCAAGCAAAAGGCTCTTGACAGGTCTAACCGTCTAATTATCCAGACATGCCTAGACCCAAGTCCAAACCCTAGGGAGACTATGCTTAGGCTCAAGCCACATGTTATTTACACTGTCCACAATTCCTCTGGGATAACCTGGAAACCAACAGCTTTAAACAATCACAGGATTATTTTAGGGTTCTCCCTCCAAACGTAAAACTCTAACTCAAAATTTTAACTTAGGCTTAAAGCAAACAAAAAAAAAACCAATGTCATAATATTGTAGGAAAAATATATGAAACCTGGATGATCCGACACACTGCCTTATTGTGAATAAAACTCTTGCTACATAAATCAAAAGAAATGTGAAGCTCAAGGTCTGAAGCCCTCACTCACCTACTTGATATGAACTCAGGTCTTCTCTGAAGCTCTTCCTCCCCAGTTGTGCCCTCAGGGGTCCCACAAGGTTTCTGTGGCTAGGAGCCTGCTGGCCTTGCCCCTTCAGCTCTTTTGCTCTGCCATTCTGTTGCACTTGGGTTGCTAACAACATCTGCTCTCTTTCTAGTCAGCAAGAAAGTTTCTGCTTCTCTAGAATAGCTCTTCCACAATGCAAAACTATGGGCTTCTTATGACAAAGCTATTTCTTCCCTTCATGCCAAAGCTCCTTCTTTCAAGAGGACAGGGCTCTGCTAGGAGCATGAGAAAATATCTGCGCCCAGACTTTTGGCCTTGATTTGTTTTCTGATGATACTTCTCTTTCCATTGTCCATTGTTCCTCTTTATTATTCAGTATCCTTCAAGGACCACACAAGTAGCTCTATTTCCTATACATATCTGAATCCCAATTCTGACCTAGTTTCAAGTCTTTCCTACAAGGTCACATAGAAAGCCTCTGGTCTAAAATAATGGAGCAATCCACGACTGCAGATAAAATCTCTAAGAACTAAAAGAGTGAAGAAACTCTGGAATATGACGTGGCAGGAGGCTGAGCTACAGGGCAGACAGAGGAACTCTAAGGGGATGGTATGGACTAACATCACAACCCAGAGGCCACAAAAATGTATTAAATAACAGGGTTTTATTCCCATATAAGAACTATCTAATAGGAGTTATGATCTTTGTAAGTAACCAGAAAGTGGATAAAGTAAAAGAGGCAGTAACGGTCATTCATATGATAAAAGCTATCAAGAGAAAGAAAGCAGGCCCAGAGTGGTGAATACTGTTTTCAAAAATCACTCCCTCCCAGATGAGTTCATGAGGATAAAACAGAACATCAACCTTCAATATTCAGTACTTTATCAAATTGATAAAATTCTTATATCCAATTATACCCTTAAAGGTTTTTTTTAAAATGCTGCAACCAATAATTCTGAGGCAGAATGGTTGAGTCATGTGAAAATACATATGCAATAAATATTTCTTCAAAATTTAATATTTATTTCTTTTTTAAATGGTTGTCTCTTTTAGATTTCGTAGCAGCTATTACTTTTAATCACAGTGTTAATTCTGCATTTCTATATTTCTTTAGAATTACTTTAGATGATCTATTGTCTGAGGACCACAGACTGACACCCTTGCTTTAAATCTTATGCTCTGAATCCAAGAATAGAAAAGAGACAATGAAAAACAATTCATCAGAAGGTGCTATTCTCAGAGCACAATTGGACGTTAACCTGGAAAAAGAACCCACACAGGTAAAGCTGGCTTGGGATTTTAAAACATCAGAATTATCTCACATTTTGTCTTTAAAATGTACTCCCTTTTAAAAAATAAAATTTGAACAAGAGAAACACTTTATTTTACATGGAAACAAACCTCAAAATAGAAATTGTTCATTGGTAGAAAATCTATTTCACATGCAAATTAGCTATCTTAATTTACTATAATAAGGAAAGATATTTGTAAATTCTTTTTTTGCTTTTCACAAAATGTAACCAAGCACAATATTTTATTGATCACTATTAAATAGAAGTGCTTTGTATTTAAAAATGAGATAATTTTTTTCTGAATCCATGGACTGAAAACTGTATCACAAGATCTTCTAATTCTTTCACTTCCTCTATTTTTGAACTTTTAACAAGAGACCGCTGACCTGACTAAATTTAGAGGTCATATGGCAAAGAAATTAAACAGTGCAATGATCATTTATTATCAAGATAACCACTGTTCTATAATATTTACCACACAAACTCATACATTCTTCTCTACCTTGTCACTCATTTAAAACATCATTCTAGGACTTCTGGTCAAGATGGAGAAGTAGGGAAACACCATGCTAACTGTCTTCCAGGTCCACATCAAAATTACAACTAAAATGTAGAACAACTACTCCTGATAACCACCTGAAGACTAGCTGAAGAGAACTCCTGTAACTAAGGATATAAAAAAAAGCCACAGAGACTGTTAAGCGGAGCAGAGATGCAAAATGGGCTGGTCCCATATCCATCCACCATGTAGCAATTAAGAATAAGGCAAAATATATTGGCTATGGAAGTGTCTCCTGAGGAATGCGGGGCCCCAGCCCCACACCTGGCTCCCCAGCCAGGAGCTCTAGTGCCTGGAAGAGGAGTCCCCACAAGAGCTAGCTGTAAAAATCAGCAGGGTTTCAGTCCGGGTGAGACAGAAGGTTGGTATAGACCCAGACATCTTCGTAGAGAGCCCCAAAATAGACTCATTTACTCATAAACACTCACTCTAAGCTCCAGAGAAGGGATATTATCTCATAAAGCACCAAGGACATATGGGAATGAACTGAATTTTCTGGCATCAGAGTGCGTGCTGGAAGGGCAGCACTCTCTGAGACTAAAGTGCTGGCAGGTGTCATTGTTCCTTTGTTGAGTCCTCCCCCAACACAGCCTGTAAGCTTAGGCTAGTGCCAAATCTGAGTCTCCATCAGCCTGGCTAACACTGATCTCACCCCACCCTGGTAATTCTCTGAGGCTTCTTCCCACCTGACTTGTACACTGGCTAAATCTCTTTCAGCAGCTGTTCCTCATAAGCACCAGCCTCTGCCAGAGCTTTGGACTTTTCTAAAATCTCTCAAAGGTCCACAAACTCCAAACAAGCAGCAACTGACCTCAGCATGCCTGTATCTCTTGCTAACTAGCTCTATACCTGGCCTTAGCCACTCACAGGCACCTCTAAGCCCAGCACAGATAGCTACCAACTGCAATTATTCTGTAGCTCCTATCAGGTGACCCCAGGCCAGACACAGACAGCAACTGACCTTGGACTGCACTAGACCCCTCCCAAGAGACCCAAGAACCAACACACCTGGTTGCTGGCTTCAAAACACTACCCAACTAGTGTCACAAATCACACATGCAAAGGGTGGACTGCCAGGCATAGAATCCTGATAAAGTAAATCTCGCTCCATGGGGTCAGCTCCTGCACAACAACATGTCCTTTGTAGTAACAGCCAGTTCTCACAGCCAGTCAGCCTGAGGGTCAGTCCCACTCACTGACATGCCAACAGCAACCAAGGCTCAACTACAACAGGAGACCACACAGAATTCACACAAGGTACACTCCTGGAGCACCTGGCTTGGGTAAACAGGAAGATTGTGCCACTGGGCCCCACAGGACACATACTACATAAAGCCACGTGCCAAGACTGGGAGGCATTGCAAATCTAATACATTATACACACACACACACACACACACACACACACACACACACACATACACACACACACACACACACAAATGTGGGAAAAAAGAAGCATGTCCCAAACGAAAAACTACAGAACAAAACTCCAAAAAAATAACTAAACAAAATGGAGGCAAGCAATCTGCCAAATGCAGAGTTCAAAACACTGGTTATGAGGATGATCAATGAATTTAGGAGAAAAATAAACGATGTCAGTGAGAACTTAAACAAAGAGATAGGATACATAAAAAAGAACCAGTCATAAATGAAGACTAAAATAACTAAAATAAAGAATATATTAGAGGGAATCAATGGCAGATTAGATTAAAGCAGAGGATCAAATCAGTAATTTAGAAGACAAGGTAGCAGAAAACACTGAATCAAAACAGTGACAAGAAAAAATAATTTAAAAAAATGAGGATAGTTTAAGGGTCTCTGGACAACATCAAGTATATCAATGTTTGCATCATAGGGGTATTGGAAGGAGAACAGAGAGAGCAAGGAATTGAACACTTATTTGAAGAAATAATGACGAAAAACTTCCCTCATCTGGAGAAGGAAATAGATGTCTATACAAGCCGAGGAAGCACAGAGTCCCAAACACGATAAACCCAAAGAGGTCCACACCAAGATACATCATAATTAAAATACCAAAGGTTAAAGACAAAGAGAGAATCTTAAATGCAGCAAGAGACAAGCAGTTAGTTATCTAAAAGGGGTGCTCACATAAGACTGTCAGCTGATAGAAACTTTATAGGCCAGAGGGATTGGCATAAAAAATTTAAAGTGATAAAAAGGATCTACAATCAAGATTACCCAGAAAAGCTATCATTTAGAATTGAAGGAGAGATATAGAACTTCTCATACCAGAAAAAACTGAAGGAGTTCATCACCACCAAACCAATATTATAAGAAATGTGAAACGGACTTCTTTAAGAAAAAGAAGAAAAAACAATAAAAAATATGAATAAAAAATAATGCAAAGGAAGAATTCTCACTGACAAAGGCAAACACATAATAAAAGCAGTGGACAAACACTAAAGCTAGTAGAAAGGTTAAAAGGCAAAAGTAGGTAGGTCTTCGTAATTACAATAGTAAATGAAGGATTACGTAAACACGCACACGCAAAAAAAAAAAAAAGAAGTAAAAATAATGACAAAAACATAACATGGAAGGCGTGAGTAAAAATGGTAGTGATTCCAGAAGGCATTCCAACTTAAGTGACCATCAACTTAAAATAGACTACTATAAACATAGCTTGGTATATATGAAGCACATCATAACCACAATCCAAAAATCTAAAAGAGATATACAAGAAACAAAGACAAAGGAATCTAAATGCAATACCACAGAAAGTCAATATACAAGAGAGCAAGAGAATACCAAAAAAAGAGAATTACACGAAAACAATCAGAAAACAATTAATAAAATGGCAATGACTATATATCTATCAATAATTACTTTAAATGTAAATGAATTAAATGCTCCAATCAAAAGATGAATGGATAAAGAAGAGGTGGTACATACATACAATGGAATATTACTCAACCATAAAAAAGAATGAAATTTTACCATTTGTGACAACATGAATGGACTTAGAGGGTATTTTGCTAAGTGAAAAAAGTCAGACAGAGAAGGACAAATACCATATGATTTTACTTATATGTGGAATCTAAAAAGTAAAAATAAAAATAAACAAAAGAGATACAGAAAAATAACTCATGGTTGCCAGACAGAAGGAGGGTTGGGAGATCGGGTAGAAAAGGTGAAGGAATTAAGAAATATAAATTGGCAGTTACAAAATAGTCACAGGGATGTAAAGTACAGCTTAGGGAATATAATCAATAATATTGTAATAATATATGGTATCAGGTAGGTGCAAGAATTATGGACGGATCACTTCATAAGTTATATAAATGTCTAAACACTATGTTGAACACCTGAAATCGAATGTCAACTGTAATTTAAAAATAAAATAAAATGCTATTCTATGCTTCTATACTTTTCAGTCCTCACAGCTCAATCTATCTATATCATTTTGTCTCCCACTAGCCCTTCCAGGTCTTCTCTCTACTCTTGTCTGCCCTGCTCTTGGTCCTGGAAAGTGCCCTTGTAGATCTCTTCTGCTGAGTCCCTTATACTTTGCCTTCTGGTTGGTTCAGTTACAGGAAGTTTCCAGGCAGAAGATCAAAGGAGACTGAGGCCAGAGTATTTATTCCTACACCTTCCTTTTTGCAAAGTATCTCTACCACAGGCCACTGTTCCTGTCACTGGTCCTCTCTGTTAAGCCTTTTCTGGGTTCCAATGACTACTGCTTCCCTTGTTTCTTCAGGCCTGAGGATGTTTGTTCCTTGTCAGGACCCTGTTTAATCCAGGAGTCTTTCTGAATTTCCATCTTCGCTTGGTTTCTAGATAATGCTCAACTCCTACCTCCCTGACTAGTTTTTTTGGGGCACTGCTTTCACAGCTCTCTAGAAAACAGAATTTCCCTTCAGTGCTAGTGTCTCTATGCTGAGTTTCCTTTTGCATCATTAAAGAACATGGGAAAAATACAGAAAATTGTGGTTTTGCTATAATCCTACCACACATGAGTGTGCATGTGTGTTTAAGTATATTTGTTTTTTTCTTTAAAAAGTAATTAAATCATTATTTAAAAATCATAAAAGTGACACATTCACCAAAACCAGTGAAACAGTGTAAAATATATAAAGAAAGTAATGCTCTTCCCCAACGCTTCTGGAGCCTTTCCCTTCACCTCATTATCCACCTTTACCCTGCTTTGCCCCCAGATAAAGAATGTAAACAGACTGGCCAGTCTTTTTCTACACCTGTAACCATGATATTCAAACTCACACCAAACATATACCCATATATGAAGAGGGTGATAACCTGTCTTTGCAAAAATTGACAGCATACTATACATCATTTTGCAACTTGTTAGATTTAGCTCTATTTCAGTACCTTGAATAGCCTCGTAATATTACAGAAAATATACCATAATTTATTTAATCATTTCTCTATCAACGGACATTCAAATTTTTTCCAGTTATTTTTGCCACTACAAACAAGGTCGCAGTCAACATCCTTATGCATATATTCTTACTTGTGCATCTATTTATGTAAGCTAAATTCCTAAAAGTAGGGTGGCTAAGTCAAAGTTAAATATAGTTTCGATTACCAGCCCTTTACTTTCTTAAAAGTAGATAGCAAGGTATTTCCTGTCAATTTAATTCTTATATTTGTTTTATATGGTTATGATACATGTAATTTTTTAATCTTATTTTCTCTCAACATTAATTACAGATAATTTTCTATGTACTACATGCTTTCTGTAGTAATCTTAAATGGCTGCATATGTCCATTAATGCTGTGAAACTACTTAAAAATTTTACTGGAATTATGTCAAATCTCAATATTAATATAGAATTATATTAATAAAAATTTACATCTACTCCCCATAACATATGCCCAGAGAGATATCTAAGTTTGGACAACAGCATTAGATATAGTAAAATCTATTATAAGTATGCTTCTCAGTCCTCAGCCAGTTGACATTAACTACATCTTTTCATGGGCACAAGAACTGGTCAAATGATTTACAATATCAAAAAGTACTATGCTTGGAGCATATGCGTGCATCACCACCTCACTGACTTTGATCAAAGGAAAATATCATGAGATTGCTGAGGAGCACACTGAAACACTGGGCTTTTTCCTGAGGCTGGTGAGTCAGATTCCCTGTGATTCTTCTGGCATTGAAAGGATCTACTTCAGATCAAAAGTAAAAGAAAGCCATCAAAAGGCCACTGCTATACAGGCTCGCACAATTAGAGTTCCTCAAGGACTGAGAAAATACCACATTCCACAAAGCCTTAGGAACATTCTACAGCAGTTTCCATCCCAAAATAAAAGACTGTTGAAATAAGAAACCAATTCCAAAGAGGGGAGTGTAAGGGGGAAGACCACAAGAACACACACAAATCTGGCCACTATTTGTTCTTAGTACATTCTCTATTTGTATAGCAAGAAATTCCTGTATGTAACCCTCGGAATAAGGAGTTAGGAAAATTACAAAGCCAATAGAACATGGACCAATTGCCTCTGTGATACCTTTATGCTGTCTCCTGTGTGGATGGTAATGTGGTTTTAACTGCTTGGTCCTGTGACAAGGAGAAGAGGATTTCACTCTTTCCTGGGAATTACTACTTGTCCATAACACTTAAGAGTCTTCCAACCAGAAAGGACTCTGATTACTTTTGCCAGACTTAATCTCTTATTTGAGCAGTTAATGGGAGCTTTCAATATTCTTAAACGCATTACTTCAGTAAAATACCTATATGTTATTTCCATAGGAAATAAATGTCCACAGACCATAAATTCAACGAGGTAATAGCTAACATGGGAGAAAGGGAGGAGGTAGATTCAGATAAAGGGCCACTGTGAAGTGTTGGTAAATGAATTACAGTCCTCTCTTCTGGGTTATGGACACTGTTTGAAGCCTCTGCTGGAATAGGGGTAGGATCAGAAATCATGTGAAAGACAAAGGCAGCTGGGAGCAGGAAGAGTCTCCCTGTATGAACCCACCATCTATAGTAAGTCACTGAAAAATCCAGCCTCTGAAGAGGACTCTTGGCTACAGGAAAGGGGAATTCAAGGGATAAAAGAGGGTTGGAACATAGCCTACAGTTCAAAGATACTATCTAAAGAATAACCTCCCTTAATGCTTTTCAAAGGAAGACCAAGATAAGAGATAATACTCAGATATGCTGAAGAAAGGTCCCAACTAAAGGGAAGTTATCCATGCCAGAAAAAAAGGTCTCTCCACACTCCTATTCTCCTTTCCTAAGGTTAGATGCACAGGTGGTCTTGCTGCCAAGGCATCCCTGTGATTCTAATGATTGCCTCCTGAAAGCACTACTGACGACCCCAAAGGTAGGCTGGAACCCAAATAAAGGGAATGGTTGTGAGCAACTGTATGGAGAGACAAAGGAAAAAGTGATCATCCGCTGGGCTTGCCCCGCTGTGGGCTCATGGTCAGTCACCACAGGAACTGAATGTCCCTCTGTGTGCCTGCCTTGACACGGATATGAAAGAGCTTTTATAATATTTTTTATATAGAAAAAGGACAATTCAAATAAGATTATTCTAAATCAGGGGACAAAATGATTTACTGAAACTCAATGTGTTTACTGTACAATTGCTCGATGACAAGCACACAGAATCCTAGAATTTGGTGTAATTTCTTAAGAAAATAAACTTTCAGAGTAAAGGTAATTATTCCACACCTATGCCCCCCAAAGTCTCTCACCTAATATTTATTGAAAGCTTCTTTTCCAAGTATTTCCAAGTATTCAGCATTGACAGGGAAAAAGAATTTTTATGACTAGGGTTGGAGGATACATGATATAAAACCTATAATTCTATGACTTTCTTGGTCATGCAGATTGGTTATATTATGAAAGAAACAAGTCTTACCAAACTAAGATCAATAGACTGACAAAACAAGATGAAAAGCATTTACCACATTTTTTTTAAAGAACCACCCCCAGATCAATGATTTAGAGAAATTTATGGAAATGTCAAGAATTGAAAATTAACAGAAAGTTTTTGAAGTTTCTCTTTCTTAAAGAGAAATTTTTATCTCAAAAATTGTGCATGATGTTTTCTCTAACCTTTAAGAGATCGTGTATCATATTACGAGCAATTCCCTAGACACAGCGTTGACCAGATGCTGGTAAAGGACCACTGAAAAAGAAGCTGTACAATGGCATACAAGACCTTGAGCATCTGGCCATACTGTCCTGAAAAACAAAATGAATACAGGAGTGACACTTTTTACACTGCCTTTTTTGGTCTTATTGAACACACTTACAGAATCCCCTAAATTACTTTCGTGTAAAATTTTAAATCACATTAAGTATACAAGCCAGATTAGCTCTTTAGCACCGTTTGCATAAGAAATGATGCTATACCAGTAGCAGTAGCAATCCATAAGTAAAATATAACTTCAGAGTAAACATTATTTTGTGCTCCTTCATGAAATTTTAAAAAATGGGTGAGGGGGAAGAAAATCTGAACTAAGTCTCTTCAAATTAAACTGAATTCACCTCTTTTTTGATTAAAACAAAAAAGTTTTTGTCATAAAACAAAGATGTTACAAGGTGATTACTAAAAATAAAAGTGGAAAACAAAAACCTCTAATAACATACAGATGAGTGGGGACACAGTGTGCTTTTGTTCTTCTGCTTAGAGAATCAAACTCAAGCTCCAGCAGCATGAACAGCAAAATTTAGGTCAAGGGGCCAGTTACCCAGTGTTAGCATCACGGGCAGCAACAAGTTACTACTTCTCTCCACCCGATAGATCCTGTTTCCTTTGAGAATCCTGTGTTAAGCAATCATGGAGGCAGCTTTAGAGTATGTCCCCCAAAATGAAATAAAATAAAGACATTTATAAAGCACTGTTTCTGGAACCAACTACACCCCTGATCCCATAAGTCAACACCATCCTCACAATCTCCACACTTGCCTATACAACTTTCAGTTTTCTTGCTACGAAGTAAATTGATTAACAGACCTAAAAATTTTAGTTTATTGTTAATTTACCAGTCTCTGAAGAACAAAAACAGTCTGTGAATCGCCCGAAAAACAGTTATAAAGCATCTTAAACAGGGACTAACCTGGAGGTGACTGGTGCTGAGGCCGAGCTGTGATCTTCCCAGGCCCCAAGTTCTTTTCCAAAGGTTCCCCAGGCACCAACCGAGGTTGGTCTGCCCTGAGGAAGGCTGAGCTGGCTCCTTTGGTCTCCGTGACCTTTGCAGAGGATAATGGCTCCAAGGTGTCAGCAAAGGGGGACCCAGAGAAGGCACCACTCTTTCTCCCAGGAGAGTCATCGAGAGCGGCTTCCCGCTCACCAGGCAGCCGGAGGATCCTGTGATGCTGCTGAGGGCTGAGAAGCCTTGGAGATAGAGGCAAGGGAACAGGTGACATCCGTTTGTGTGAGCCAGACTGAGAGGATGAATTATTAAACATCGTGCCCAGAGCTGCCAGTGCTGGGGGAGACGGCCTCTCCTCATCACCTCCAAGATGTGAAGTGTCAGGGCCGACATTGTGGGGCAGATCCAGAAATAAGTTTTTGTGGCCACTCAGAGGCAGGCCAGCTCTCCTCTTGCTTCTACTGTCTGGGAGGATGTGGGTGGCTGCTGTGCTGAGGGGAAAACCCAGCCTTTTCCCCTCAGTGGCTTCATTTAACTTCTCGCTCTCTATCACCTTCAGGAGGACCTTATTCACAGCCCCCTCAGTGCTGGCTGGAGGATGATCCCTGGCTGATGACTGTAAGGACCCATCCACTCGCTGCTCCTTGCGCCACTGTTTGGAACCATGAGCCCCAGCCTCGGCTCCTGGGAGGGTGAGGAAGTCTGCACTGGGTATAAATTCAGCTTGGGCTGCTGAGCAAACATCAATCCTTCCCTCACCCTCAGGATGTGTTTTAACTACCCTCTGCACCTGCGCAGACAGATCTTGGACTTTGGCCACCACTTTAGAAACAGGTTTCTTCCTGCGAGTCCGCTCAGCAGACTTCTCCCTCCGACCCCTCTCTGCATGTGGGTGTTTCTCAGGGTCCCTGTAATTTTCAGACAGTCCTGTCTGCTGCTGCACCAGCCTGCAAGGCCCCCTCTGTAGCCCCATAGCACCACCATCCCCAGGCTCTATGGAGCTGCAGTCAGGGAGCAGCCCTCCTCTTCTGCACTCCATGTCTTCAGAAGCCATCCTGAAACTCCCACAGCCAGGGCCAGGGTCCAGCATCCTTGAGACACCTGGGGGCCAGCTTTCTCTCCTGAGCAGGGAAGAGGTACGTGGCCTATTTGGGAGCAAGTTGCCTCTCTCCTCCAGGAGCCAAAGGTGATGCCTTCCTCGAGAAAGAGGAAGGGAGTTGCTTAAACAGATCTGGTCCTTCTCCATCTGAGGAGCCACTTCCTGGTCCCCACACCCTTTTCTTCTTGTCCTCTTCTGTGGGAGCACCTCAAAGCTCTCTCTCCTTCCACCAAACCTCCGGGGCTTTCTGTTCCCATGGGTGCTCCTCTTATTGAGACAGCCCACAAAGGGCTCCCCCTGCCAGTCGCCAGCAGCCTGGAAACAGTCATCCTCAGGAGCCAGGCTCACAAACAGTTCCGGCAGTTTTCCCTCCTGGTTTCCCATCGTGATCCCCAGGATGTGGTCTGAGCTCAGCAGATTGGCCAGCAGTCTCTCTCTCTCTGCTGTGAGTTTATACAGCTCAGTTAGAATGTCTTTCGTGGGAGTTTGCTTGAAAAATATGTCACCCGGATATTCATTTGGCTGCTGGCTGAGGCTGATGATGTCTGACCCCTCCCTTACTTGGTAGCAGTTATGAAGCCCTTTATTGGATCTGTCTAGAGTTACCGTGCCCTTGTATGAAAATCCTCTGACATCCCCCCTTGGAAAATAGAAGCCGATGTAGCAGAGTTCAGTAATGGGCTTACATAATTGAAGGGTGCAGTGAGTGCCTTCCATTATGCCTACCTAATTATTCATGCCTCGGAGATGCTGGTCTGTGGTCAGGCTCCAGTGCTGGGGCATGTGATGGTGGCTATGTAGGGAAAGCAGCTGACAGTCATATCCAGCAGTGAGACTGCCTGAGAAACAGAGGAAGAAAGCAGCTTGTCTAACAGAGTGCATAAATCACATACTGACATACATCAAAGCATCACTATGACTTATTCTTCTTTGGCTGAATTCAACCAGCTCAAGGCATCAGCCAGGAGGCTGACTGCAACCTCTTACCCAATCCCTTCCTTCCCTTGACCAGCAGTTTTTCTGTAGCTAAGAGAAGGGAGAGTGCTATAATTTTAGTTCCAAGATCAAAGTTCCTTTTTGCCACATGGGAAGTCACTGCATACCTTAGAGAAGATCTCTCCACTTCTCCAGGCTTCAGTTTATGTTCTTCTATAAAGCAGAGCTAATACATCTCCCAGAAACCCTGACAAAAGGAAACTTTAAGATCCTTAAAAAACATCGCCATTTTAATAACTTGTGTTTAGAATATTACTTTGCAAAAGTGAGCCAAGCCTTTTTACTCTCCAGAAAGCATCTTCTAAGATTTGAAATTGTCTATTTAACTTAAAGTAGAGTGGGGGGAAGGTATTAGGCCACAAATTTTGAGTCTCTTCTCAACACAACTCATAGAGCTAAAAGTGAAAATTTTAAAGCTTAAAATTTAAATATTTCAGGAGACTTAATCAAGTATTTTTTTCATCATACTTCTTGCCTAGTTAATGCCAAATGAAATATTAGAGAAAAAGTGAAAATCTGTAAGCCACTGATGGTGCTTGGATCTTCCAGCGTCTTCACCACTGAAGTGGCTGAAACGTCACATAAGCAGTGAGAGCTGGCTGCTCCCTCATGTCATTTGAATGACTCCCAGTAATGTCTCTGTGGCTAACAACCCTACACACAAGCATAGAGTTTAGAGTTCTATCTTACATTTTTTTAATTATGGCATTGTTAGCAATCAAGACTTCCATACTTAAAAGAAATACCCCTGGCAAAGATAATACAATTGATCATTTATTAACCATTGATATCTTTAGAAAGTGATTTTCCTCAAATCTAAGGAGTGAAAAGCTACATTTTTTTTAAAAAAAAAAGTACATTTGAGTGGAGAAAGAAAGGAGGAACAGTTTTGTAATAGAAACTCATTTAAGAATACAGACAAAATTAAGACTTACAAAATAAAAGTTAAAAAAATTCAGAGATCAGGTCAACTCAGAAGTACCAGGTGGACTCAGAGTACTCACAGAAAATGCAGTGGAACCATTTTTTCTAATAGTGAAAGAAAAGACCTGTAAACCCAGAATTTTATATCCAAAAAAATGTTTTTCAAGAATTAAGGTGAAATAAAGACATTCTCAGATAAAGGAAAGTAAGAGAATTAGTTGTCAGCAGACCTGCTCTCAAAGATTCACTAAAAGAAGCTCTTCAGACAGAATAAAAAAAATGATACCAGAAACTTATAACATCAAGAATGAAGAAAGACCAATAGAAATGTACATATCTATGTAAATACAATAGTGTTCCTATCTTGAGTTCTTTAAAATATATTTGACAGCTGAAAGCAAAAAAATATAATATTACTTGATGGGGTTGCAATGCATGTACATATAACACACAAGACAACTACAACATAAGAGGGAGTGGAAAAAGGGACTTATATGGTGGTAAAGTGTAATAGTAATTTAATTATATCAGCACTATAATCCCTAGTGGAATCACTAAAATATATACAGAGATAGAACAAAAATACTATTAATAAATTAAAATAATATAAAATGTTCAAAAAACTCAAAAGAATCCCCCCCCAAAAAAAAGAATAAATAAAAGAGAGGGACAAAAACAACAAAAAATAGAGACAACAAGTAGAAATAAATAATAAAATGGTAAGCCTAAATTTAAACATATCGATGACTACATTAAATGTAAATTGTCTAGACACAGATTGTCAGAATGAATACAATATGGAGTTAAAGTCATTGGCTTAGTGAAGTTACTATTGGAGAATATGCTGACCAAGAAAAGCAAAGGTTTCAGAACAGTACTGGCAACACAGATATTTAAAGCATAAATGGAGAGAAAAGAGTCTTTAAGAGAGGCTAAGAAAGAAATAGAGAATTCCCCATATTTTGTAGCTAAAGAAGTTAAAGTTCAATTATTTAACTTACTAATATGCTTTTATTATAAGTCTATAAATCCTAGCTCTGAAGCTTTTAAATAATGTAACTAAACTGAGACCAGAACCCATTTCTCAGAAGCTAGTGTTAGATTAAACCATAAGACTTCCATAATATAAGCAAGCCTTCCTTCCTCCCTTCCCTGACAGTAACAGGTGTCACATCCCCAGTTACATCCTTAAATCTCTAGCTTTAGCCTCATTTATCACTCCTTCTTAAAGCTCTGTTGCACTTTCCTTCCATTGCCACATTTTCTTTTGGGGGGAATGGTGGGAAAATAGTGCAGATCATAACCATGATGTTGTACCTGGATGATGACCATTTTGACTAGGGATCAAACCACAGGGCATAGAACAGTGGTCTTCAACCTTCTTGGCACCAGGGACCTGTGCTCCTATGAAAATCTAAGGCCTGATGATCTGAGGTAGAGTTGAGGCAGGGATGCTAGTACTGGGGAGAGGCTGCAAATACAGATGAAGCTTTACTCCCTAGCCTGCCACTCACCTCCTGCTGTGTGGCCTGGTTCCTAACAGGTCACAGACCAGTCATGGTCTGTAGCCTGGGGGTTGGGGACCCCTGATATAGAAGATACAAAAAAGTGTCTTCTGGGTTACAGAAATTAACATGAGTGATGTGATTTGTGGCAGGAAACGTAGCAAAATAATTTCCTACCAGTTGTAAAAGAAAAGCATCCCATTCTTGGAATCATGAAATTAAAACAAAAACAAAAACAAAACAAATAAACAAAAGCATTGCAGAGTTGTACTTTGCTTCCAATAGAAAATACTCTTCTAAAGGGTTCTGAAGGGCCAAATCCAGGTACAAAGGGGCTTCTTCATGCCACGTGTTCTTAATTTCTGAGTTTCCAATAATCACATAAGCAAGTAAAGAAGATACATCTAGTACCTCTCTCTCTAGACCTTATCATTTAATAAAAATTTCAAGTAAAAGACATGAGCAGTGATAGGTAGGGGTTGACAACTGGAGTGAATTGTTTTAATTATAAGGTGGAGTCACTTGAAAAGAACACGTTTCTTCTCTGAATGCACAAGAGCACAGGTACTGATGCATCAGTGGCACAAAGATAATCCAACTTGCCTAAATTTGGCAACAAGGAATCTTAGAGGAAACTTTTATTTAAAAAAATTATTTCATGTTTTTTAGTTCTCGAATGAGGTTTAGAATTAGCTTTGCTACAATTTTGGACATCCAAAGTCCAAACAATTTAAGACAGATTACTGCAAAGAAACACAAATAAACATTTTTCAAACACCCTGCCTTTCTCATTCTCTTCTATAGTTTGAAATTATTTTTATCAAAATTGTTGTGTGTACCCTCCACTATCATTAAGGAATATTTACAGAGCTGCCTCCCTCTGGAGCATAGAATAACTATCTATAGTTTTTCTCAAATATCTCTTTCAGCCTAGCACCCCTGCTAGTGTCTATCTGAATAAATGTACCTCATGTACTGTCTTATTTTAAACTCCACATCCTCTGTGAAATGATAAATTTAATCTCTAAGTTTTTAATCCACTAACTCAATATGTTATTTGGTGACACCTACTAGATGACAAAAAAACCTACAAAACTCCTCCTTCTCAGTAAAAGAAAAGCATGCCCTGAACAAATGGCATTCCAGTGTGTACCATGTCAAAAGAAGGCTTCAAAGCAGGGCAAACACTTGTCTGTGACAATCTATTAGCAAGTTAGAGTATGGTGCTGAATCATTCACATATCTTCTATTTGAGGAACCAGTGGAAAAATAACTGTAAGTTTTGAGAAAGAAAAAGCAAAATAACAAGGAAAGCAATACAGACAGAATGGGATTAAACACACCAGCACTGAAATTTCATGCTGAGTTCACAGGACTATTTCAAGCAGCCTTGCCTCACTCTGCTTTGACAACTCTGCAGGCTCCACACACTAAATTATACATTTTAATTTGGTCTACAAAGTGACTTCCTTTGGTTGTGCATAGTATAAGAGCACTTTGTTTCCTGGAAAACCTTCATGTCTTCCATTTCCTCTGGCAAAGACCAGGCTAACATCCTCAACAAGACAACAGTGCTACAGTGATTTCTTTCCTGACTCTTTTTGCAATAAGTGACTACATGATTTCAATCTACTCAAAATGGAAATATCTGTTGTATCTCATAATGGGAAATTATTGCTTTTTAGTAAATGCTATTCAATATTCATATTTCACCAATGCCTAAAATAACATCCAAGAATTAGCTGCAGTCATTCTGTCTGCTTACTATAGATTTTCTAATTGATTTAGGCCCTAAAAGGCCAACATGAAGCTTCATTTCTTCAGCTACTGGTACAGTCATGCCCTATCTGACTTCATCTGAGCCCACTACTGCTAAGACATATTACTATAACTTCCATTATTAAACTGGAAGTTGTCCATTGTCAATTCAGATTCAGGCTCTACCCTTTTCTGTACACTGCTCTAAGCATTAAGAAACTAAGTTTTATGAATTCAATCAACAAGCTCCCTTGAACTCTGGCTTCTGCCAGGTTTAGCGATGGGAAAATACTAGCAGCAGATGGGAGGGCAAAATGGAAGAAGGGTCAGGATATTTATTCCCTGGCTCCCTCCTTCCAAGGTTATGGTTTTACAGTAGGTGTGTCCTCTAATGAAGATCACAGCTCCTCTTGGGTAGCCCTCCCCCAGCTACAACTATGTCCTCTGAGTACCAGTTACTGCTTTTTCTAATTGCTTTGAATTCTGCCTCTCATGTTTGATCTTTAACAAGTAATGCCTGCTTGTCTTCTTGCCACCTGTCTTAGAATGGAGCGCAGTGCTACTGTTTGAATAGAAGATATAAAAAACAAAGGTAAATCTGTAATAGGTTTCTAGCTCTTTTTCTCCTGGAGAAATTTTTCTTCATAGAATTTACACATTGTAGGAGCAGAAATATAAAAGCAATAACTACTAAAATACAAATCAGAAAGAGAATCTATAAGACATCAAGGAACAGATCAATAGAGGTCAAAGAAATGAGAGATCACATCATGTTTGTAGGATCAGAAAATCTTTCAAGAAGAAGAAAGCATTTGAAATAGCTCCCTACTAAAGGGCAAGATTGACAGGTAGCAATTAAGGAAAGGGAATTCCAGGAGGAGAGACATTATATAAAACTGGGAAATCTGCTAACATGTACAAATGGAAAAATTACTCGCTTGGTCTATTTTTCAGATATATTTTAGGAGAGGTAAGTCAAAAAGGGTAGAGTGACAACACCTTGTCGAAAGATTTGAAGCCATATTGGTGAGAAATTAACACCAGCTTCATAGACAAATGGAAAGCCATGGATGGGTTTTGATTAGGAAAGTATTATGTTCAGCTTTAAACTTAAGGAGGATGAACTTAGCAATAATGTCAGGAAGGAATAGAGTAGAAAGAGACCAGACAAAGAGTCAAGAAAGGGGAGCTCAGGAAAATATCAAATTCTGCACAGAGGCTGAAAGAAGAAACATATTAGAAGAGATTACAGGTAGGGTTTTAGATAGTAATTTTAGTATAGTAATAGAACACCAAAATATATTACAAAGAGCAGAGAGAAAGCTGATGCTTAAGAGAAGGAAACAAGAGTAATAACCTGTACAGGTAACAAGTCTTTGCCTTTGCTCTTACTCTTGTTTTGTTTTTTAAGACAAAGTAAACTTAAGTATGTCTTTAGGCTGAGAAAGTAGAGATAGTAAAGAGAGAGATATTGGTGATACAAGTGAAGGATGGGATAAACATGGGACATAGGTGAAGGCAGAAACAAGAGGAAGGAAAAGATCTGAGCTGGAGGTCCCATGGGGAGAGACAGCCTTGACATTAGGAGGGTTGTTTCATGCTCAAGGACTAGAGCTAAGTAAAGGGTAGAAAATGGTTAAGAGATAGAAGCAGAGAAATTGAGAGAGTTTAGGTATTATCACAATGATTTTTGTTTTCTTTATAAAAACTCCATAATTGCATGGTTTTCTTTGCATGCATACAGTGTCATAAAAATGAAAGAACTAAGCCAGTCTATACTGCAGAAGCAAAATTTCTACCTTTGAAATCCTAATTTGACTATGAAACCACCAACACTCCAAAGCAGATCTTATAACATACTAGCAAATCTCTAAGAAAACAAAATAGAAGCCAAAGCTTAGTCAATAGAATTATTTTTGGTCAATAAATTTCTAGCCAAAGTCACAGCTGGTTAACAAAGGATTAAAAAAAGGGCTCCTTTTTGTGTTTATTTTGTGACTCATAAACAAACCCAACGAGATACCCAGATATGCTATATGGTGTGCGCATCGAAGATTCTCTCAAAGACTTCAAAGAATCCTTTCTTCATCTCTTCCTAACCTCTTCAAAGCTTCATTACATAAAGAGAAACAAATACTAGCATCCCACATGATCTCCATGACAATATAAGATAATGAGATCCTCAACACATGTCCGGCTCATGTCACTATCTGGCTTATATCATCAACTGTGGGAAATATATGAGTATAATGAGGAAATTAATCCCTTCCCCATGATTTAAAAAGAAGAGAAAGGAGAAGGAGAAGGAGAAAGAGAAGGAGAAGAAAGAAGAAAAAGAAAGAAGAAGAAAGAAGAAGAAAGAAGAAAGAAGAGGAGAAGAGGGGAGGAGGAGAAGGAAGAAAAAGAGGAAAAGGATGAAGCAGAAGGAGGAGAAGGAGGAGGAGGAGGAGGAGGAGGGAGAAGGGAGAAGAGGGAGAAGAGGAAGAGGAAAGAAGAAAGAAGAGGAGGAGCTGTAAATTGAAGATTCTTGCTCACTGAATGCTCAAGATTCAACCGTCATGTTTGACTGCACAGCATCTCACAAAGGTGGGCTTGCTACATTCTTGCTAAGATAGCATCCTTTTCAAAAATTAGGAGTATCTTTTTATATATGCAAACTCAATCTGTGGAGTTGCTTGTATGAAAACTATAAATCTGGAACAACCATTGCATACATTAACTCAAATTTGTACTTCCAAATTGAGGAAGCTGCTCTTGAACAATGACTTTCCAATTAGACAGAATATGGGATTTAAATAGACCTTTCTGTTCAACAGACCATGGCAGCCACATTTTATAGAGGAATAAGGACTCAGGCAGGGTGTTTTAAGGCCATTCTCTTGTTTAAAGATCTGCCACATAGCACACAGCCTTCAAGGAGGAGGAAGGAACATGGAGACTCTGAGAGAGAAAGCTCTTCTGCCATTTCTCTCATTTCCCCTATAGCCCCTCTGTTGGAAGAAAACCTATTTTAACTCTCACGTTATGTGTTTTAATTTTATAAAATGCTCCAAATGTCTTCAAACATCAAAATAATATCACATTTCTGTAAAACTTCCATAAGAGAAGTTGTGTGGCTCGAACTTCCATTTGAGCCATATGACCACTCTGTGAAGAAGACATGACAGATGCCATTGTCACTGCACACAGAGAGGCTAAAGAAGACCAGAAAGTTTAGAGTGAGTTGCTCCCGGTCATACAACTAATGGGCAAGACAAGTGGACCTGGACTCCCAGTTTGGTGCTTTTTTTTATTATCCCACCACAGCTGTGAGCCATTTTTTTTTTTTTAAGAAAATGTCATAAAAAATTTTGTTGTTGGATAAAACTTTAAAGCAATGTAGTACTACACAGAGTGAGGCAAGTAGGCTCAAAGTCCACTCCTTGGTAAAGTTTTCTCACTTAAATATGATTTTTATAAGAGTTCTATGTCTAAGTAAATATTCAGAATCCTACAAGGGACTATAATTTATTGGCAATGGTTTTATAAAGTGTGTTTGCTTCCTTTTTGCTTTGTTGCAAGAGACATTAGTATCAGAGTTTTACAAACTCTTACGTTTACCATGGGAGTCAAAGAAGGCCATTACTCATCTTCATCTAGTGTCATTTCATAAAATCTGCCATAAGAGTTATTCTGAGATGTATTTTGCACAATACCGGTAATTCTAAATAGAGTAATGGCTAAACAGAGGGCTCTCCCAAGAAAGGAACAGGATGACTGGCACTGCATTCCAGACCAGTGTTCATGTCTGTTTCAGCAAAGATTGCTAGAATCACTACTGCTGTCCCACAGCTCATTTTCCTGAGTCAACTAATGAAGAGGCAATAAGAAAACAATTTGGGGACAAGTACTAAAAAATCCATGAACATTAGAAATCGAAGTGTGGTAATAAAATAGGTAGATTCATACTCAGTTAAGAAGGAAAAAAGAAGAGAAAAGAAAAAAAGAAGAGGAAGATAGGGGAGGGGGAAGGGAATCGAGAAGAATTAGCCAACATTTTATGAGTTCTAAACCAGAGCTAAGCCCTAAGCTAAGTGCTTCCTATGCCTCATTCATTTAATTCTCACAGATCTATGAGAGGAATACTAATAACTGTTCTATTTTACCCATGAGAACTATGCAAGTATAGAGAAGTTAAGTAACTTACCCAAAGTCACAAAGACATTAAGTCACAGAATTGGAAATTGAATCCAAGCCGTCATTAAACATCTGCATGTAGAAGTTATGAAATACTGCGTTTCTTAAAACTGCAGAGAAAGATAATGAATCTTTTATGGGAGACTTGCAGGAGATCTCTAACACCTCTACATAAGGATTATTTCTCTTCTCTTTAGAAAAAGATGGTTAGTTGATTATGGCAATTTACATCATGATCTGTATGCCCCATAGTTAGAATGTAAATTATCTATCTTGCAGTAAGGAATAAAAGCATGTAATGTTTGCATGCAATTTCTCTTTGTCTTGAAAGTAAGATAGTACTCTTTATCTTGATGGTTTAATGTGTCTGTTAGGTCCTAGAGAAACGCTCTAGAGGAGGTAAGAAAATTAAAATTGGACATCCTCATTAAATTTGCCTCAAGTGAAGTAAGAGAATGATAACTGAATGTCAATAAGTTTCCACAGCAGTGGATGTAATGAAAAATGTCAGAGCACCTGCAGCCTTTGAAGTAGTCCCCCTGCAATCAGGAACTTGGCTATGGGTAAGGACAGTTGGAACTATGTCTGCTCAAACATTCAAACCAATCCTATCTTCAGCAGAAGGCTAGAAGCTGCAAAGGTAATATCTTAACACTATCTAACTAGTCCTCATCTTTTGACATTTGAATTTAAAAGAATTAACATCTCAGCCTCAGAGGGTAATTATCTCACCCCTAACTGCAACAGTCTTAAGTTAGATGCCTATGTCACAGCAGCTAGAGTCAGACCCAAAGGCATAGCAAAGAAAACAGTACCATCTTGGGCTCAATACACGTCTTTCCTTTAATAATGTTAAAGTGAGCTGCTCTGAGAATTCTACATTTGATTACTACTCACAACTTTACCACTTTATGCAAAAATATCACGTCCACAACTCTTACATCTGTAAATGTCACACAGGTGTCTAACCATTCTTTCAAGCCATTTACATATAATTTTAGAAGTGTTTCTAGATGATTCCACAAGTTCATTCTCAACAATCTATTAATTGATCCCATTTGAAAACAAAAACACAAAAAGCATATTTCTATATCAGAAATCAAAAACTGCAGCTATCCAGATGGCAACCTTGAAAAGAATAAAGATGAAGATAAGTATACATTTAAGAAATTGATGAATAAGCCAAAGTTTTGAGGTATAGATGGTACCCTAGTTAATTTGTTTTAGCAACTTCACTCTGCTTCTAGAAATCTCCTGGGATTCAAAACACATCCTCCCGCGCCCTCCCACTCAAAAAAAAAATCCTTTGAAAACATAAAACAATTTAATGTTTCTGAATTTGAGATTGCTCAAAGCTTTAGTAAGATTGAAAAAATAATGCATGCAATATAAAATTAAAATTAAATTTTGAGACAAATGGCTGTTCTGATTCCTAACAAAAAGAGTGGTGGGTCTCTCCCGCTTACCAATACACAAGGGAACCCCTGGGAACTAAATGACTCTGAGCACATTTCTGATGTCAGAAAGATTTTATGTCTTTGAAACTGTGGCAAGTTTCAAAGACAGTTTGAAATATAATTAAATACATAAGTATAGTAAATAGGTCTGCAGTGGAAGTTAGCATGCAAAATGAGAAGGAAACTAAGGCCTGGAATTCCATCGCTTTTTATAGCCTTATATAAAAAAGTTGCAATTGGCACAAATTTCTGTCTCTTATATTGCAAAGTAAATCTGTAAGTTGTTTTTTTTTTTGTCATCAGATTAAATAATAATGTTCTCTAAAGTAGACATGCATTTGCATGATGAATCAGTTTTCCCATTGGGAGGATTCTGTGTGATTAAGAGATCAGGATTTACCAAGAAAATCCTTCTTAAAGGGTCTGCTACCACAGGCGAAACATCCGTTTGACTGCACTGGGGGTCTATGTGAACCAAATAAATTGACAGCATTTAAGTCATTCATCTAAAAAGCATGTTTTAGAGCATTACATATTTTAGTAAATACCAACGTTTTATAATACAAATAGCTCCAAGGCATGAAAATTTAATTTCATCAATGATTCGTGAAATTTAATTTTTAACAGAGGAAAAATTAACAATGGGATTTTCTTAAATTTGATATTGGGAGACAGGATGCAAGATTTACTCACTCTTTTTGTCAGTCTCAATTATCTTTTAAAACCCAAATGTCACTAATATAACTGTAGTTATAGCTAGTTCTTCAATTTTACAGTGTTTCATTAAAATCAATACAATGAACACATTCACAGATGCAATTAGAAACTGCGTGTTAATATCAATAGCTGCCATTATAACATATGACCATGTGTAGTGTCCAAATAGAAGGAGTGTATTATACATCTAAAGTACTCACAGATTTTAAAGTCTTAATAAAGATTTGATGCCATTACTTAGGTACAAAGAGGTGAAACATGTGGATTATGACTAAATGATCAACCCACACACTAACTGGAGGTTCCATGGGGAACTTAATGGCCCACTGGTACACTGAGTAAAGTGGAAGAAGGATGGCAAGGCGAGGAAAGGCATAATACGTGCTATAAGAGTGTTATGTGGATCTGCATACAATGATGAACCGAACTCAGCTGTACAACTATGTGCAACTTTTCACCAAGGGATGGGACAGAAAAGGGAAGAAGGAGAGGAGACTAACACTGGTTATGTGGTTTCATCTTCAGTTGGAAATTCCACATTTGTTATCTTATTTAACTCCAGGAATTATCTTCTGCCTCATAAGGTTATTATCTTCATCTTACATATCATAATAAAAAATTCACAAGAAGGATTTGGTCGAGTTGAGCTTCAACACAAGCTCAGCCTAACCCCATAATCAACAGTCCTTTCAGTACAGCACATTTGAGTGGTAGGGCTTGGTAGAGTACTCTCAGTACTCTAGCTTATCAGAAAGGGTTTAAAAATTAAAAGAGGAAGAGAAAAAGCAAATAATTTCAATAAGGCTGGAGAAAATATAAAGAACAGGGAATTAAAGAATGTTACTTTGAGGAGGAAGAGACTAGGGTGAGGGTGGGGAGTCATATCACTGAAATAATGCAGTAAGTATAAGGATGATCTTCCCACAGGTTTTCTGATAAAAGAATATCATATGTCCCACAGGAAAATGATGGAGCAGCTGAAGAACATCAATCTAAAGTTGTTGTGCAGCACAGTGACCTTCCAGAGCCTAGCCTCAGATATCCAGTCCACCTCTTTGTGAAACTGATGGATGAAGAATCCTTCATGAGTTTACTATGTGAGCAAATATACAGGGAGAAGCTTTTTATGTTAGAAGGACAGGAAAAAGGAAGGAGACATATTTAGTTATAGAAATCTGAAGAGAGATAAAAATGAGGACTGAGCCAAACAGAAGAAAGAAGGTAGGATATTTGTGTTTACAAAAGATTCTGTAAGACTATAAAACCAATCGCTGTTGCTTCAGGGAGAGGTGAGAGTGCACGGCCAAGGCTGGAGAAGGGGCTGTTCTTCCCCAAGCACCATCTCTTCTGGTGCCTAAAAACTCAAAAAGGCCATTACAGCAGCCTACTATACTCAGCAGGGTGTTGTTTTCATGGAGGGCATCAGCAGGAGAGAATAGGATAAGGTGCAATAAGGACAAGGCTGCGGGACAGTGTGATTAGTCTGACTGTTGAGCACATATGAGGTTCTAGGAACTAACTGGGGAGGTTTTAAGGGTGAAGTCCCATGTAAATAGTAAAGAAGTCAGTTTCACCAGAAAATGGTATTATTATTAATGTGTTCTCACTGGAACCCATAAAAAAATGATTTCTGGGTTACTAAGTTTATGCACAGAAGAAGCAAGTGATACAAAAAAAGATATGAAAGAGAAGAATGGTAAGTATGGCTCCCATTCCTGGGGAAAATCAAAGTTATCCAAACACATTGGGTTTCTGTGGAAGGCTTGCTATCATTGGACATTTTCAAATGCATGCTGATGACTACTATTTGATGGAGATTCTGAGGAAATTAAATCATTATCCATCTAGTTCTATAGACCTACCAGACTTCCTTAATACCTACCACCCCATCTCAGTTTCCAATCCATTAAAGGTCCTATTGCTTTTACTTCCATGAATGGCTAGGTGCTTGGATGAGCTAGCCTTCAGAATCACTTCCATCCTGAGCTGGCATTATTTTTTGTATATGATACAGTATTATTCCTCTTAGAAAGGCAAAGGATTTTTACTTTCTTAAGCTATTTTCCATAATATCCCACATCACTAAATTTTCATTTCAAATTAAAATAGTAGATCGCAATAACCATTAAAATTTTCTTGATTCAGTTACTTACACCATTTAATTCCATGACACCCAGAATGATATTCACTGATATTTAAGAGTATCCAGCCCAATAGTAGCCACTAGGTTCTTAGGAACATAGGATCAAATAAGCAAATGCCATGTATTTCATGTTCCCAACTCCAATACTGTATGAACATTACTGATGACAAGGTCACTGTGTGCAACTGACTTTCTCACATTTGGACTTACAGAATAGTTGAGAAACCAGAAATATTTCTACATTTCATACTATAGTGTTTCCTAGAGCAAAGTCTGATGGTTCAATTGCATCATGGTTTCTGTTTCAAAATCTGAATGCTGACCAGTAGGGTTAAATGGGGCGCCCACGACATCGAGGGGATCTTTCAGATGGAGAGACTTTTTCCTACTACATATTTGCTTTAATTAATGAAACTAGATTCTTTTCGGGAAAAAAAAAATATTCTTTAAGGGCCAGGGTCTCAAACATGGATAATTCCTAGGTTATTTCTTGGGAGAGAACTGACATTCTAGAAAAAAAAATCTGTCTTCTGAGTGTTTTAACATGTATTTTCTCCTTTAATAACTTCTCTTTTATAAAAATTCAAGAAAGCAAATAGCCTTTATTTCTCCACATCTCTTCCGCTTTCCTTCGTTTTTAAATGAAGGACTGAGTCCTCAAAAGTCAAGAACACTTGGCTTAGAAAACTTCACACAGTGCTGGCTGTATATCTGTGGGCCTGGGAACTAGAAACCAAAAGATAAGTATGGTTCCAATGAAGTCAAAATTTAGTATACACCAAAGCAAGGAAACCTTGAAAATACCTACCCCTCCATCTCCCACATACACACTGAGCAGCACTCTCTTATGGAAGTGAAAAGCATCAAGAAATCTCACCCATTAACTCTCTTCAAATGAGAGGTTCTGCCTCAGTTGGATTATTTATTGTTGTCAGAGTTGAACTGTGGCCACAACACCTCAAAATCCTACAATGTATTATGCTGTTTGATGGAATATCATGTACATGGTCTTGTTTAAATAACCAATTTATCCAAAAATTATAGAAGACAAGATCCACAAGTGAGACACAGTAGACTCCACGGAAGAAGGTTTGAGAGAAAAACTTAGGTAGTGTGCCACCAAAGCAAATGGCAAATTTTCCATTTAAAAATAATTCCTTGAGGGCCAACTATATGTCAGACATTTTTCTCCATACTGTTCTAGATGGATAATTTGTCTCCAACCAGCCTCTTTGTGCTTCTTTTCCTCTCAATTGTAATGCATTCTCTTTCCTGTCCTTAAGAAAATACACTTTCAAAATATGACCAGATATAAATCATTTCACTTTTGACTACATATGTCAGCCATCCCATGAGTATTTTCAGTCTCAGGATTATGCTGTCAAAGAGAATGATAGGCTGTGGAGCCAATTTAAAGAATTTCAGGTTCACTTAAATAAAAGAGGTGTTGATATGGTCAGGGGTTTTCTAAGCACTGTCAAAATCTTAACGCTTCTGCCTGCAGCTAAGACATGACTTAGAAGGACTAAAGTGCTTCTAAGCTTTGGTTCTCAAGCAAAAGATGAAGGAATGGTCTACATCTTTAAATAGTTAAGGTAATTACTATTGTTTAATGATCATTTTCTACGTACTGGCCACTCTTTTTACGGCTTCACTTGCTTTAACACTTTCATTTTCACATGCAAAAATGTCTGAAGTAGGTACTGTTATTATTCCATTCTACAATGTAGAAACTGAGGCACAGAGTGAATAACTAACTTGCTTAAAGTCTCATAGCTACTAAGGGACTGAGTTGGGGTTTGAACCCAGATGTTTTGTTTCAGAACCCTGACACTGAAAATCCTTTACAGTAGGGGTCCCCAACCTCTGGGCCACAGACAGCTAATGGTCCTGACCTGTTAGGAACTGAGCTGCAAAACTGGACATGAGCCATGGGGTGGGCCAGTGAGGAAAGCTTCATCTGTATTTGCAGCTACTCCCCAGTGCTAGCATCACCACTTCAGCTCCACCTCAGATCCTGAGGCATTAGATTCCCATAGGAGAACTGGTCCCTGGGACCAAATTGGTTGGGGGCCACTAATTTACAGGACTGACTAGGGACACTGAATCTCATTCAGAAGACAGATCCACTCATTTACTGATTCTTCTTCTTTAAGTCATAGAATATGGAACACTCACCCTGTGGTACAACTGGTCCAGGACTGACGAATCTTCATGTAAGCCCGTTTCTACCCAGGCAGCACAAACCGAGGAAAAAACAATGAATTCAGAATAAGAAAGCTTGGGCTCAAGTCCACCTCCACCCACTCCTGAGTGATCTGTTTGCTACCTACTTAACCTATCTGCACCTCAGTGCTTCATCTGTAAAACAGCTTTTTACTCTCTCTTCCATTTCCGTCATCCCTCCTGCAGAGGAACGGAGCCCATTCTCCAAATTACTTTTTACATAGACATTACATTCAAGACACACATAGGATCAGACTTCTAGCACCAAAAGATACCACGAGATGGTAAGGGAGGAAGGAGGCAAGGGAATAGCATAAGAAATTTACAAAGAAGGGGACAAAGCCAAACTTTCATCAGTAATGCAAGAACTAGAAGGAACACAAGCAATGTGTTGAAAATAAGTAATGCTGAATGTAAAATTACCATAGGCAAAAAATAAATCAATTAATCAAGGCTTATTATTACACCTCTATTGTAAAATAAAATTCATTGTTAGCTTAAGTGAGAGCCAGGACAGAGTGATCTGTCCATCTCAGAACTTCTAAAGCCTATTATACTCTGTGCTCCAAAACTTTTATGTGGCACTTAATGTGTAACATCTGAACAGGTGCTTTAATCTCTCTCTCCTGGCCCATGCACAATGGCAAAAATGTTTAACTCAAGACCCTTCTCAGGCTTTTACAGTCTAAACCAGACTGACGTTTCCATGTCCTGTTCTGGGTCTCCAATCTGTTTAGCCTCCTCTAGCAGAATGTTTGGCTCACTCCTGTGCCCGTCTCATAGTCTTGAGGGCCAGAGAGTCCCTCCCTCTTTTCTTTTGGCACAGCTTTAATGGCCTATACTGTCTAGGTTCAAATTCCAGCTCTTCCACTTAGCATAGGAACCTTAGCTAGCTCTATAATCTCTATGTACTTCAATTTCTCATCTCTAAAATATAGGTAATAATGATACCTGATAGAACTATTGGCATTGAGAACACAGTGTCTGATACATAATAGGGGCTATAAAAGTAATTGCTATGATTATGTATTGGAGACCAGCATTATCCCGGAATAGAACCCCAGCACACTCTGCCTCCTTTCATCAATTAACCTTTTGTGATGTATTTTTCTTATATGATCAAAATGTCCATAAGGGGAGGGACTGTCATCATAATCTTCTTTGTTTAGCCTACAGTACATGCCTTATAGATAACAAATATTTAGTAAAGAGTGGGCTAACATATCATTATCTGAAGATATAAATCCACCCTGTGTCTCTGCTTAAAAATTTGAGCATATTATTATTTGTAGTGGCATTAATGACAGACGATGGCTCCAATTTAATGTTCCAACAAACACAATAATCAAAGTAGACCAAAAAAATCATAATCATGTCCATCATTAAAATGTGTATCAGGAAGAAAAAAGTATAAAAAATACAAAAACTCAGGGTGGAGTCAAAGACTAGATTAATACCAAAATCTCCATTAAAGATCAGATTAAAATGGAAGTAGGGAATGTGAAAAGTGAAGAAAAGACAGTTTGTTTGTTTAATGCTCCCAGATATTAAACAATGTTGGGGGTGAGTGGGAATGAATTAATGAAACCTTGATCAGTGACTGAAAGAAAAATGAAAGGTATGATTTCAGGATTCCAACATAAACTGAAAATACATATTTTCCCTATCTCTTTGCCCAAACTGTCCCAGAATATTTATGACTAAATTTCTGGCTACCTTCAGGTATCTGCTCAAATGATGCCTCATTAAAAGGCTTCCTTGGTGACTTGACAAGAAAGCATGTCTATGGCCAGTGTCACTCTCCAGCCTTTACTCTGGTGCAACTGTCTCCATGGAGCTGGTTATGTGCCACATTACACATCTATCTATGGGTTACCCAGTCTCTCCCCGCACAGTGTAGGATGCAACCACCATGACAGGGGAAGCTTTGTTCCCCACCATGTCTTGTGCTTGAAAGGTTACCTAAAAGATCATGGGTGATCAATTAAAGTCTGTGCAATGAGTCATTCATTTATTAACACAAGTATTAATAAATATGTATGTCAACTGTTTAAAATAGTGCCTGGCACACACAGTGGGCCCAGTTAGCTATTTATAGTGGGAATAGAATAGTAATATTCCCCCCTCAATTCTTTTTAATGGTTTTGTAACAAAAATCTTCTGACTTGGGGGACTTAAAAAAAGTGTAAAAAGTTAGATAAAGGGATGGGGGAGGCACCTTTAAAATCTAAAAGTGAAGCTATTTATTTAAGGGGCAACTGGGAACTACTAAAGTGCTCTGCAGCACAGCATGGTCAAAGAGCAGGTTTTAGTATGACTGGGGTGGGGTGCTGACAATGTGGGGGAAAAAGCAAGGCTGGAACCAGGAAGCTGTGGATGGAGAGTGGGGTGGGATGCAGCTTGGCAGCAAGCAGAAGTGCACAGTACGGCAATGATTTAGTCCACCTTCTTACCTAGGTTGACTTTCACTTGGGCAGACTCCAGGCTTTGAGATGTCAAAAATGTAATGCCACCAGGCCTGTGTAGGGAAAAAAAAAAAACCTAAAGCAATTTGCACATTAAAGGGGTGTGTGTGTGTGTGTGTGTGTGTGTGTGTGTGTGTGTGTGTGTGTTACTACATTGCCTGTATATTTGGGGAGGCCAATTCTAAGGAATTTTCAGAAATAGTATATCATGATGCTGACTCTTTTTCTTCTGCTGTAAGCCCAGAAAAGAAGATCCTGCATTTTTCACGAGACAACCATAATCTCTCACCCAAAAAACAGCATACCAGGCTGGCTTGCCAGAATGGAGTAGTATCTGGGATGCAGGCCTTTCAGCACTAAAACCAACAAAATCCTAGGCAAACCATGACTGGTTGGCCACTGTACCACCACAGTGCCTCTAAACTGGTCTGTGCTCATTCACCTGTTGTGTCACACTACAACCAAAGCAATCTTTTCAAAACAAAAATCGGACCTTGTCACATACTCACTAGTCATACAAAGTCAAAATCCTTCAGTGGCAATCTTCTCTTTCAACAGAGTTCAGCCCTTAAAATGACCTGAAAGACCCTCTGTGATTGGAACTCTACCTGTTTTTCCAGCTTCATTTCTTACCAGGCCCTAGCAACAGTTACCTTTCAGTGGCTCACATACAGGCCACTCCCTCCCTGCCTTGAGGGTTCTGAAGATGTGGTTTCCTCTGCACAGAATGTGACTGCCATCCCTTTCACAAAGCTAACTCATAATCATTTTTAATATCATAGTTTCATCACCATTACTTTTTCAGACAAGTCTTTCCTGACTTCTCTAAGCAGACAAGACCCCTCTTCAGTGCCCCTTGGTGTCATAGCCACTGCTATTATTGCCCACCCATATCTTCTTGGCAGCCACCTCCACACAGAGCAAACACCTGTGACTTTCTTCCCGATGGTCTTGGTTTGCCCAAAGGAGCACCCTCACCTGTACATGAGCTGGTACCAGAAGAGATTAGAGTGATACACAGGAGCTAGATCAGGTAGATTTGGGGGGCCATGATATACAATCCAGATTTTATTATAAGTTCAATGTGAAGTTATTTGAGA
Organism: Macroglossus sobrinus; assembly: GCA_004027375.1. Taxonomy (NCBI): domain Eukaryota; kingdom Metazoa; phylum Chordata; class Mammalia; order Chiroptera; family Pteropodidae; genus Macroglossus; species Macroglossus sobrinus. The sequence continues at coordinate 1,171,054 of PVKZ01000149.1, read as the reverse complement.
GTTTTAAGATGAGGAAACGTGATCTGATCGCATTTTTAAAAGGTCACTTGGGCTGCTAGATGGAAAAGACTGCGAAAGGGCAGGCAAGTAAGCAGAGAGAGAGAGAGAGAGAGAGAGCAGTAACAGAAATTATGACTCTAGAATGGGAATCATTGTGGAAGTACAGCTGAAAACATAATAAAAAGTCACTATTTGTAGCACTGCATATAAAACCTTCAAGTTTAGAGTCAGCTCCAGACTAACAGCTCACCTGAGAAGGCCCTCTGAAGTCTGTTTAATTCAAAATGGTTCTTGAGAGCGTTTTAAAAATATTACTCTTTTCAGGTATGAAATAGGGATAAACATACAGTACATAACTAGATATACAGTTTACCTAGTACTAACAATTCATGGGGAGTGGGGGAGGCAATTAGGGAAAAGTCTAAAGGAGAGGAACAATGAAAAAAGGTTGAGAAGCACTGTTCCAGAATATCAGACAGGCTGTAGGCTCCTTCTAAGGACCATTAGGTGCTCTTAAGCTGGCCTGGAATGGCCCCTGGCCTCTTGGGGACCAATAAGTCTAAAACTGCCCTGTCACTTCGTATTTCCTCAGAGCTGTACAGACACTGACTAATTCACCTTCTCAATGGGAAGATGGTCCAGTAAGATATGACAGTCAATTGCAAGTCAGCCTCTCTAAACACAGATACTCCTGTGTGGACACTCTCGAGAAGTACAAGTGACAGACATTTCAGCAGTTGCATAGGGTAAGGCAAATACCGTGCGTCTCAGCAGGATCTCTTATCCTCTGTTTCATGTTTCTCTTTCTACCAAGACTCTTCCTACCCCTTACCTGATAAATCCCTATGCTTTCAGCAGAGCCCAAGTAAAAATGTCTCTTTCCTCCTAGAAATCTAGGTGAGATATTCCTTCCTTTGAGTGTCCAGAGCACTTTGTAAAATTATATTAATGGCATTTATTTCTTGAGCACTTGGGGCAGGCATTTTACCTATATTTATTTCATATAATACTTCTACTATTAATTCCATTTTACAGATAACAAACTGAGTCTTAGAGAAGTGAAACAGCTTGTTCAATGTCAAATAGCCAATAAATAGTAGAGATTCAGTCCCAAGCAGCCTCTTAACCTCTAGACTATGCACATTATTATATTACTCACCCCACTGTATTATAATCAGGAGTTAATGTGCCTCCTTCCTCTATTACTTCCAACATAAGTGATCCAGGTCAGGTATTATGAAACAAGAATTAGTTTTACAATCAAATCCTATTGTATAAGTTTGGGATATTACTTACTGAGACTCAGCTTCTTCTATAAAATGAAGACAATAAATGCCTACTGAATAGGTTTATCGAGATACAATTAGACATAACTTTCAATGGGCTTACCACAGTTTTTGGCATATTAAGGCCCATTCAATTAAACAAATATTAATTGAGGGCTTATAAAATACCAGGCTGTAGGATGAGCACTGAGATAAAGACAATTAAACAGCTGTCATGGAGCTAACACACTAGGAATTTAATATATTTTGGTTGCTTTCACTTCTTGAAGGCAGGGACTATGTGTTATTCAACAGTGAATTTTTAAACTTCGGTGATGCCTAGCACAAAATAGGTACTCAAAAACTTTTTAGTGGATGAATAAAAATGGTTTATACAGTTTCAAAGCTCTGAGTATTAGGGATTATGAATGACTGTGTTAAGTAAGTGGGTTGATATTTATCAGTCAGTAAAATAACTAAAATAAAGCTGAAGAAATCACATACAGCATCTATACACACTAAATTCATTTAAGCATAGAGCTACTAATAAACAACTCAAAATTAATTTCTCAGAGCAAAATGGAGTATTGTAACTTGAACAATGTACAAATAACAATATACCTAATAATACCCAGGAGGTGGGGACTTGAAGAGGGAAGAAAGTTACAAAAGTGTTACTCGTAAAAAAAAAAAAAATACTGTTTAAAGAGGAAAATATTCATAGAACAGTTATATAATTAATGACAGTGACTCAACCTCTTAATACTTTTCATGATACTTAAGCCATAGAGAGATTTTCTAAAAGAAAATATACCTTGAAATAAAGTAGTTACTAGAAGTTTGACTATTCTTTAGTTTGAATTCAGTTTAATTTCTTGAAAAAATTTTAAATGAATTATTTTTGTTATAAATAGCATCTCTATTCAATTTTATAAAAGTATTTCTATCTAAACATCTATCCATCCTTAGATAATATCTAAAATGATGATGTTCATGTAAGGTTAACAACGGGAATTGTAGTATTTGAAATTATTTTTAAAGGTTATTATTTTTGTAACTTTCTGCCTTATTTCAATTCTCGATAATCAACAAATATGATTTGTTAAAAGTGTGTACACTAAAAACAGAGGGAGAGAATATGCCAAGATGTAGTTAATTTTTCCTGGTGGGAATGTAGATCATTGTTATTTTCTACTTTGAACCTTTTTATATTTCTTACATTTCCAAAAATTATTTTAAATGGCTTTACATCATAGTCTACATTCAGTATTATGTTTCTTTCTTTTCCAGTTAGACTATAAAATAGAAAGCACATTTTTTTTTACTTACTTTGCAAATGTTATCTTTAAAATGACTTGAGAATCCAATCTGCAAAGCAGAAAAGACCAGATTCTTTTAATGTTTTTTATAAATGTAATTCACTTAAATAAATAGTTAATTAATGGCTATATATGCATGTTTACATTTTTAAAGGTTTTTACATGAAGAATGAGTGATTGTGAAAGAGATTATAAAAAGCTTCATGACGTCAGTCTGTGTCTGATGGAGTCTTTAAGACCAGGATTTCAAACTAAGTGGCTTTCCTTGTCCCTTCGTGTTTAAGACATGCTTATTGAATGTCAACATCTGCTTGCTGTGGTAAATGAAAACTAGAATAATCAAGTTATTGTCCTTTAGTTAAGAAAAAGAAGATGAAATACACAAATAGTTACATAGTTGTTAAAGGGACTAACTTATGTGAGATGTTTAGGGAATGGTGGATAAAATATATGAGTTACCAGTTTGGGTTTTACCATGGTGCCATAGTAACATTTTTTCATTTATAAAGGTTTAAGAAGTCTACTGCCATGCCACCCTGAACAAGCCCAATCCCATCTGATCTCGGAAGCTAAGCAGGGTCAGACCTGATGGAAGATCACCTAGGAAGACCAGGTGCTGTAGGCATAAATAATTTACAAAGGGATTGTAAGCTGACAAGGTGCTTGCAATCTGTGAGGTCAACCACGTTTGAGAGAAAGGTTTGAGAGAAAAGTTGGGATTCTCATTTATTCCTTAGAATAATTCAAGAAATCTAGTCAGTTTAAAGTAGCCTAGAATTCTAGGGACAGTAGAATTCAGAAATCCTTAGGTTTTGTATGATTATTTTAATATTACACAAAGTTTTCAATTCAGTGAGCCATCTAAATGTAAAACCTTTAATCACCATTAATTTCAATTAAAGAATAGAAAATAAATTTTGTTTCTTTTACTTTTGGAACTGTCTTCGCTCAACGAAAATCTGTAGACTATGGTTTCTTCTTTTTCTTATAAAGGAAGGAAAACATTTTCATAAAACTATATTTGTAAAATGCGTTAACTCCTGTTGCATTCTGTCAAAATGTGGGTTGGTATTTTTCTAGCCTAAAAGTTAATAATATTCATAGGGAAGATATTGGAATCTTAGATTTAAAGAAAACTTAGAATATCCATTCCATTACATCTCCTTTCCAAGGCAGGACTGACTCTCTCTCTCAATTTAATCTTCATGAACGGCCATTCAGTCTCATCTTGAACACTTTCATAGCAAAGTGTTCTCTACTCCACAAGGAAACCTTATGGCATTCCAGACAGCCCTGAATGTAAAAAATTTTCCCTTATTCTGAGCCAAGTTGATTTTCATTAATATCTTTTCACTGTTGTTTATTCTTACCTCTAGAGCTACCGTGAGTAAATCCAACTCCTCTCCTAGCCAACAGTCCTTTAAACACCTTAAAGCCAGTCCTGTTTCCTGAGATATCCCCTTATCCTGAGTAAATCACCCTGGTCCCTTCAGCAAGCCCTCAAATGGAAGCGCTTCCATCCTCTAAAGCCTTGCACATCATCTGAATGTTTAGTGTGTCCATGGCCCTACTACAAAACAGTGCCCACAGCTAAAAATAGCTCCAAAAAAATGCCAAAAGTTGTTCCAAGATCACAAACACAATTCTTGCAACAGTCACTTTAAATGATTAGATGGACACATCTTAAATAGCTAGGTTCTATCTTACTATCTCTTCACCTATCTCAAGTTTCAGTTTCCTCTTTACCATGTTTTTCTGACTTTACAATTTTGAAGACTATTCTTAAATTACTTTTGGTTGCAAGCAACTAAAACTGATTTTGTCTTCCTTAACAAAAAGAGAAGCACCTCCAATTTCATGAAATTCATGGGCAATTTCATGAAATTAGAGAAAGAGTTGAAAAGCCAAGAGCAGAAAGAACAGGAAGCAGAGCATGCCAGTGGCCTCTGGAGCAGGGATCCTATGCCATCTCCCTGGAGCACTTTTCTTACTGTGACTTAATTCCAAGGATTCTTAGTCACTGCAAACCTTCAATCCTAAATTCTAAGTCTTGGAGAAGAAATTCGAACTGACTCAGCTTGGGTGAAATAACTGTCCCTGGTTTAAGTAGCCTGGCCAGGGACATGGTGTTGTGTATATGATGCCATGCTTACATGTGGAAAAAGGAAAATGGATGTGTGAAAAAGGAAAATGGATGTGAAGAAGGCAGATATCCAAAATTACTGTTACTTCTAAAAGAAAGTAATATTCGGAATTATTAATCTATGTTTCTTATTATCTTGCCTTGTGTTTTTCTCTGTTGCCTGATCCTTCAAAAAGGCAGGTATTTTAAAATTGATGTTCACTATACCAGGCAAGTATGTACCAAGAATAAAAAAAGAAATAGCCCGAGAATATTTCTGAATTTTGTTTTACAAAATCCTAAACTCTTAAAAGAACTCAGGCAATTTCTTAAGAGAAGTAAAAAGGAACTGAGATTTATGGACAAAAGCAATACCTTCTCAGGGCTTTTGGGAAAGGAGGAAGGTAGGCTTATGGATTTTAGAGGAGTGGGGAGACAGGCCCTACTTCCTGGCAGTGTCTCCAGAAAGGCCACAGGACCCAAGAGCTGTGTGTGGCACACCTAGGCAGAACGAAGCATAAGAAATGTCACCAAAAGATTTCTGTGGCCCAAGAATGACCTGGACATCTGCGATAAAGGGAGCCGTGTGAGCAGAAACCCTCAGTGCTACAGTGTTACCTTTGTGGTGAGATGCATCAATGACCACAGAGCCCTCACTCCCAATACTGCTCTGTTATGTCAGCCTCCTGGCCTGGACACAATTCTGGGGAGTGGTGTAACCCTAAGAAAGACTGAGGGTAAGTCTTCTGCCTTCCCAGAAGGACGACGCTTGAAGCACAAATGAAAATGGTTTGTAAACAAAATAAAGAAATGAGATATTTTTTACATACCTGTCCTTGCAGATGGAGATTCTTATCTACTAGACTTGAATGGAAAAGGGTACAAAATGAGAATTGAGTGGTTCTGCTTCCCCTCTCTCTGTGAATTTGAACTCAACTTTTTCAAAAAATGGAATCTGTACATCATGTACTGATTGTCATGTAAAAAGCCCTCTTTTATAAAAATTGGCTTAGCAATTTTCTTCAGATCCTCTTCCTTCCACTTCATGACCTTACTTTTCTTGATGCTATTTTCCTGAGTCCATGTCATACCTCTATATGTGTAGTCTTAGACCATATACCCTTTCTCTCCTCTTCTGTGTATTTCTTCCTTCTTCGATGTGTTTCAAGAACAATCTCCCTATGCAACATCTTTCAAGTCCTCAGCTACCTCTCCCTTTGACCTTGTCATTTGCCCAACTAGTGACTAATTAGAATTTTGTTTAACTTATTTAAATTTTTCATTTATTTTGATAGAAACACTTAACATAATATCTACCCATTTAACAAATTTTTAAGTGTACAATACAGTATTACTGACTATAGATACGGATTTGTGTTTATCTTAACAAATTCTACATTAGTGAAGATCCTTAATGTATCTAATGGTACTGCAATTTGGCAGCTATTGATGTTTCAACCAAAAAAAGGGGGGAGACAAAAATCACCCAAAAAACTGAATCTGAAAGTTAACTGTCCTTTTATTTTTGTAGTTGGCTGTTACTTCCTGAAGAGAAGTTGAGTGATGTAATGAACAAAGCCCAGGAGTCGGGTGACCTGGATCTATTCTTGGCTGTGCCACTGACCGTGAGTGACCTTGGGCAAGTCACTTTTTATGTTTCCATCTCAGTTTTCTCCACTGTACAACTAGAAAAATATCTTGTCACCTATCTAGAGAATAATTTAGGTACAAGACTTAAAGAGTAAGAAATAAAATAATGCTCCTTAAGAAAACGATAAATTTATTTTTTTAAATCTGCCACATTTCCTCTTATGACAGTAGGGTTATCATGGAGTTTTAGTTCTTCAAATAATCATAAAAATTAGAATTAACCTATATTTTCAGAGCTTAAAGGAAATCGAGACCAACTATGACAAATCAGAAATTGACCTTGACAAGAAGCCAATAGCCTCTATTACTTGTGATATGTTCTAGTCATATCTGGTGGTTGAGTGGGTAAGAAAGAGTAGATATGAAAGTCCGGCTTGTCTCTGTAGGTAAAAGATGCTACAACAGAAACAAAAATAAAAGGAGAAAGAGAGATTGACAAATGGGGACAGGACAGATGCCAAGTCTATAGATGAATTCTGTTTTCTGAAGACCTGTGGGCTGTTAAACAATTATTTACAAAGCTTTCCAAATATGAGCTAGGCTTCGAAAAAATTCTAAAGTGGCTCTCTTTATCTAAAAAGAGAAAGGATAATCATGTTAATGCCTAAAAAAGCAACTCTTACTTTTCATTACATCCATACCCAGAATGCTGCACTATATTTATGGTTTAGCCTGCTTTTAAAGTTAAATTTTTTTTTTAAGCCAAGAATGTTCTCTGTGGCTTACTAGGTAGGGCATAAGACAGAAGGGAGAATGCAAAGCCAGCAGACAGAGTAAATGCTACCCAGATTCCATTTGCTGCTATACTCTGAAGCAAGTACATTGACTTCTCTAAGCCTCGATTTGCTCATCTGTACAAGAGGTATAGTACCACCTATGTACTGCACAGAGATACCTACTGACAGATTAAGTAACCAAGAGAAGGAATCTTTTGTTTTAAATATGCGATGGACACAGAGGGAACATATAACTCATGCTCACTGCCTCTCCTTGGAAGAGATTAAGAGGGCATTTTTCTCAGTATAGAATATCAAGAAGTTATATAGACTCCATGATGTAACAGCGAGAAATTGACTTTATTAGTACTCACAGAGCCAAGAAGATAGGGATGAGCTTTCAGTCAGTGAATAGATCAAAGCAGCAATGCACATTTTGGAAATGGTGACAAAAATTTTACTTACTGCTGGCTTCTAGGAATTGAACACATTTAACATAACAATATTGCCCAGATGTAATTCTCACAAAGGAGAAAGATCATTAAATGCTAAAATAGCAATTGTCATTCCAAAATACTTTCCCCATCCTAGCTCAGCAATCTAAACTTAGAAGAGCAGACAAGCTGTTCTTGAATACTTAGATAAGCCAAGACATTGGAAAGAGCTCTTGAAGATAATGAAAAAGTACATGATCATCTGTATTCTGCTCAGGTGAGTTTTCTCTCAGTCATGGATGATGTCATTCTTAAAGAGAACTCCATTGGAACAATGAAATGTACAAATGTCAAGGTTTTGGAAACTACAGCTTCTCAAAATTACCATGGTGAGTGGATCACTGGGGTTAGTTTCTCCTAATGAGAGGCAGGTTCTAAGGTCTCTGAAATCCCCATATTTTTTCTTTCATGTTTAACAAAAGAAATTATTAGAGAAAGCATCTGAGCATGGATGAATATGTACACTCATTGAGTAAAAACAAGGCAATCAGAGCTGAAACCACCCACACACTGCTCTATTAGAAGAATTTTTAAAATATCGGTCTGTAGGTCATCTCATGTTCTCTGTACTTCTTTCTCAAACACATGCACTAGAGTACTTCTACTGGGGTATTAGTACTAGTACCTTCACAGTAGCAACAAAAGAGTTTCCTGCCTGCTTTAAAGCCTCATCTACATTCCCCAATTAGCCTTCTGACTGCACTTGCTACTTGTTCATTAATACCCAGATCCTGATGACCAAGGTGAATATTAAAGTCCTGCTATCCTGTGTTCCTGTTGCTGTATAGGCCACTCAGAAAGTTTGCTGGAACATGCAATGCTTTCACCAGAGACATTCAAACGGCAATCTGGGAAATTCATCAAAATGTCACTGCCTGTCCTCACTCCAGCATCTAAGGATGTTTTGAGACCAACATCTAGAAATCTTGACTGACTTCACTCTAGACTAAAAAACTAGGAAGATGGTTTGTTTCAACAACTAACCTTTGTTTTTCTTTTGTTTCCATAGAAACTCCCCTATTAAGTGCCTGATTGCTCACATTATTGTTAAAAAAGAGAGAGGCCCAAAATGGAGTCACTTGTGTTAAGGCCCACATCACCAAACCAAGACTTAATACCTAACCTAAGGGCAGTTTCAGTTTCTCCCAGGACTATAATCTTAACCAGTCATTCTGGAATTATCTGGTCAGCACTAGTGAGGTAATGATAGACCACTGTTGTCGCCCAAAAAGAAGGTGACCTTGCCTGAAACAATTCAGTCTTTGCTAGAATAACTTCATTGCCCTGCCTCCTTGTGCATATAAAAGTCTTCCTTTTACTCCATTCTTTTTGTCAGATGGGATGCTGCCCAATTCAGGAACCATTGAACAAAGCTAACTAGACCTAAATTTACTTGGTTTAATTTTTTAATACACCATACAGAGGCCTAGCATAGGTGTGCCCCTAACTTCCTCCTACAACACTGCCTTCTGAAATGAGACACAGCAGTTCAACTGGACTGACTTATTCCCAGGACTGAAGAGGCTGATTCAATGAGATGGGCAACGCATTTAAATTTGCCATTTTCTGCTTTGCCTTTGTTCTAATTTATGTTTGCTTTCTCCCCTCCTTTGCAGATCTCTTATCTTGCAAACCCTAACCCCAATCTCTTTATAGCTACCAGCCTGGCTTTTGATTCATGAAACTTTCGGGGGTGGGGAGGTAGTTTCAAAGGGCAGAATGAGGGGTACCAGAATACATTACTCCAAAATATGCCTCTTTAGCATATAATTATTCTGAGCTAAAGGCCATGGAGAACCAGGAAATGCAAGAAAAGCTCTAAAAGCAGTGCACAAGTTTTCCTTTTGCAAAGGAAATTTACATTTATAAAGATATCTCCATTTGTTCCTCCCAGACCAAGAAGAGGAGAATTCTTAATAATTCTTATCGATGGAGGAGATTCTGGCTTAAATCTGCATAACAAACTTACTAAACTATCCTTGTTATACTTTTTCTGGTCACCTTCCATAACTTGCCTCCCCTACAGAGAAGCCCAAAATTCCTTTTCCTTTAGCCTAAGATGGTATTTAAGCCCAAATTCTAACCACCCCTTGGGGTTACTCACATCTGGGTACTCCCATATGTAAATGAGTTGCACATAATAAACTTCTGTTTGTTATAAAAAAAAAAAGTACTGCTTACCTCTAAAATATTTATCCCAATAGCCTGTGACACAGAAGACCAAGAAAGTGTTCAATTTAAAAGATGTTGGTCTTTAACAGTAATCTATGACTCTTTAGAAAGGAGAAATAGGTATAGCCCTAATAAAATGGAACACAATAAGGGTCAGTTTTGATTAAGGTAAAGAAATAGATTAATTGGTTTTAAAAAACAACAACAACAACAACAACAACAACAACAACAACAAAACAGCTAGTAGCCTGATTCTTGCAGATGTGAATTACAGAATTCTTGGTCATTTCAGGAAAGTGATGAAGTGAAGGGGCCTTAAAGGAAAACAAACTCTTCCCCCTTCCTCAGCCTCATACATATACCATGGCATTATATAATCAAAGCCTAAACATATAAAGAAATACAGATTACTAAGGGATATGTTTTACATCTAGCCAGAGAATTTGAGAAACCTAGGGGGGAGAAAATGCTCCATTTCCCAGAATCATGCCTTTTATATGTTGACAAGGTAAAGAGATTTGTAGCCTTCTTTCCATCTTTCTACTTTCATAATTATCACATTACAGAGCACACAAATGGCTGCTTTGTCAGCACTCCTACACAGACACTAAACACAGGGATGTTTCAATTCCCTCACAAGACCAGCCTGTTGGTGCAAGCTCATATTTGCTCCACGAGTATACAATTCCCATGGTTTAGCATCTCTACAAGATCAAGCAAATCAGATTAATGGTTATAACTCTGTCAACATACAAGCTGGGACCTGCTGAGAATAAAGCTGATTTTTAAGACAGAGACTATGTGCATCTAAAAATAATGACTCCTGTTAAAACTAAGTCCCATCAGGGAATATGAGTAACCCCAAACACGGTCTGTCAAAAGTGGGATCAAGATATATTAGTAAATATTGCCAATAAATTTTCGCAGTTCTACAAGTAAAGTTTTAATAAGAAAACCATTAAAGGCAAGCTCATCTAAAACACACCTTTATCTGGAATGATATGCGCAACTACAAAGCTTGAACATAACTGGACTTTGAGAAGGTAGAAGCAGAGAAAATACTTTCTATCTTATTTTCTTTTAATGCTACAGCACTTGATATTCCTAGGGGGTCTCCCATCCAAGTACTGATCAAGCCTGACCTTGCTTAGCTACCAAGATCAGATGAAATCGGGCACATTTAGGGTGGCATGGACATAGACCACAACTAGACTTTGAATTGCCATATATGAGTTAAGAAAGAAGTATTTCTGAATCCTCTATCAAGAATGTTTACTATCATCATATCACATTCCAATCTTTTCCTATTCTTCCCATTCTCCTTCCTTTGAGAATAGCTCCACCAATTTTATGTCTAGAAGGAGGAGGACCAAGATATGAGATCCAACCTCAGACAATGATAGAGCCAATGACAGGTCTCTATTACCTTGATTAAAGCAGTGTTAATTAAGCCTGTGTCCATGAATAGAGCAATCACAGTTATTTCCTGAGATTCACTTTGTCATTAGAGAAGGAAGCTATCATTGGGTTACAGAGATAGATAGATATGATTCTAGAACTTATGAAGGCACTGAGAGGACAAGGTCTGTGATAGAAAAGAATAAAGCCAAAATAGAGAAAGAACAACAATAAAAGAACTGAAAAAGACAGAGACAGAAAGACAAAACAAGTTATCCACAGAAAAAGCATTGAATCTCAGGACCCAGCTGCAGGTAGACCAGCTTCCTCACCAAGACATTAGAGTCTGTTCATGACTAAGTCATGTCAACCCAAAATGCTCATTTTTGCTTAGGATTCTTTCTGCATGGTTTCCAACTCATACAACATAAATGATCCTAATTAATATAACTGACAATATACTCTAAATTTCAAAATATCTTCAAAGAAGAGATAAGACTATTAACCTCTCTTTCTAAATGAAAAAACTGAACCACATAGATATTCAGTAATCACTTGCTGTTTTCTACATGGGCAAAGAGAAATATTCTTAGAGAAGAAAAATATTGTAAAACACAAGTTCTTATATGCTGGCAAGTTAGAGTTTTTTCAATTCCCAGAGACATTTGAAGAAAAGCAGTTTTGCTTCTTCTGGGCAGAAGCCAACGCATTCACCAGTGTGTAAAAAAAGCACAATTTACCAAGTCAGAGCACTGAAGAGCCAAGGAGAAAGGAGCAGCTTAGGACAGGCTCAAGGCCCAGAAATTTTCTCTAAAACTGCATCTTTAATGTATCTTAATAAAGCTTGCTAAGCATTTGTTCAGGCTGGTGAGACAAATGTCTGTCCAAAAATCGGTGGCTTCAATCAGTAGTACCCCTCTAAGATGGAGTCCTATGAGAAAACTGAAGACTGTCATGCCCCATTAGCATCAGTTTTAATATCTAAAAAGGATGTAGAGAGACAACAGGAAATAATACACATTTTAAGTACAGAACACTGGACTTTATTATCCTTGTTGGCAAGTATTATTAATGGTTACCATTCCCCCGCTTACTATGTGCCAGGAACTACTAAGCATTTTAACTATATTATCTCATTTATTCCTTACAACTTACCTTATAGGGCAGATGATATCATCCAAATTTAAAAACAAGAAACTAAAGTTCAAGAATAAATAATTTGTCAAAATCACTCAGCTAGTAAATGGTTGGTCCAGGATTTCAACCCATGTGACAGGTTTATGAGTTTAACCATTAAAATATATTGTCTCCCAACTTTTATCTATTGTTTCCCTTCATTGGGACCATTATTCCCTAGTTCCTAAAGTATATCTAAAGGCATTTTATTCATTGATCCTACTACTGGGCTGTGAACACAGTTGAGAAAAAGGAAACTAATGGTTAGATATCTCTGACCAAGAAGAACTGGGACTTTTGTTAATACTTTTAAAGCAATACTTTCCACAATGACAATCTGGTATGCAACTCTCAACTTAACTGTTATCCCTCATGAAAAAAGGTTTGTAAGTCTAAGATCCAAATGATTTTGTAGAAAGCCCTAAGAACAGCTGAGCAAGGGCTGTTGAATCCCAATGGTGTACCCATAAGACACTATCTGTTAGAGACACAACATAATTCTCTCTCCCAGGACCTTAGATTCCCTAAGGTGGCATAGCACATGATGACACACATCCCATATGCACACATGAATCATTCTTTAGTATCACTGGAGCCACTAAGGAAGAAAGTCAGATGCTAAGCTACTTGACAGGGTCCTCTTAAAGGCTTGAGTCTGAACATTGACCTTTCCATGACTGAAGCACCCATGTTGCACAGATCTGCTCTACAGGTCTAAGACTCTATACTCAGTCCATCAGGAATGGTGAGTGCCAATGCTCCAAGAGTCAGCAAGCCTCAGTGTGGATGATTAAAAACAAAGGGTTCTCTGTGGCAATCTCAACTGCAAATGGGGATAAGGAAACTCCTCCCAGCTGGCACCTTGTTCCCAGCTACTAGTCCTTAAGTTAAATGAGGACCTGGCTCTTGCATCAGGGGGCAAGGGCATTGCTTGTCATTTTGGAGGTCAGCACTTACATTGCTGAACAGAGTCTGCCTTTGCGGAACTTGAGGAGCTCTGATGAAGGAAGAGAAAGATGGTGGTGATGGTGGTAGTGATGATGATGATGACGATGAAAGAAGAAAACTGTGATGATGAATATCACCTATAAATATAAGCACAAAGTAGCAACAGATATCTTTGTAGTCATTGCCAGTCATAATTATAAAGGTGCTTCCGTTCCCAAATCTCTGAACTAAACATATCCAGCGTCAAAACAAGAGTGCTGCATCCCTCCCTCCCCCGCCCGCCCTTCTGCCCGTAGTCCACCCTTCCTGTGCCAAGCTGGGAATGAGACTGCACTGGCTAGTCAAGAGGACTGGGACCTGAGAGTTAGCGACAGTTCTGTAATAAGGAACGTTAGGGTGATCCTCGGGGCCCCACCAACGCAGTTCGGAACTGCTTGGCTGGGAAGCAGAAGGAACGGATTGAGAAGAGTATGCAGATAGGTAGCGGGGCTAAACAGATTTGGTGCCTCATTCCGCGAGCCCTGAAGCCCTGGGAGGAGAGCGGGCAGCCTTTGGTCGGGAAGGAGGAGAGACGGGGCAGCCCGCCATCAGGATAGACAAGTCTCTCTTTACCTGACCAGGTGCAGCAGCCGTAGCGGCTGCAGCGAGGATGCTGCACTTGAGTCCAAAGCCAGAAGCTTAGGCGGCGGCGGCGGTGGCCTCTGCGAAGGCCCGCCCTATCCCCGCCCCCAGCTCTAGGTCCCGCCTCCTTAGCACGCGCCCGCCCGAAGGGCTGTTTGGGGGAGGTGAGCTGTGGACTGATCGGCAGGGTTTCCGACCAATGGGAATGTGCAGCGGCCCCCGGGGCGGGCAGATGGCAAGGTGGGGCAGGAGGCAACGGCCTCCAATCAGCAGCTGAGCCGCTGGGCCTGGTTAGGGCGCGGTGAGGTTATTGGGCAACGCTAGTCCAGGCTACTGGGTTGGAGGCGGTGGTCGGTAGGCTAGGTCAAAGGTCGACAGCAACAGCCAATCCACTCAGCCTCCCTGGGTCCCGGCACCTCTCATAGCGCGCGCTCTGGGGTAAATAGTTCGAAGCGTTCAGGAAAGGTCCTTGAATGCCGTAATTCTCGACGTTCTCACGCCTCCCAGACCCCCACAGCGCTGTGCCACCCCGCTGGTCAGGTCAGCGCCCCCTGCTCTTGTACCTCAGCCTAGCCATTCACGATTGTAAGTGCTAAAAAAAGTCAAGGAGGAAAACTCAAGAGCCAGCTCTTTAATCAGAACTGCTGGCAGGTAAATCACTTTGACTACTTGGAAATAAGAACTAAATTGGTTTGGGCGAAACAATGAGATAGGGCGTTTGCTATCCAGGAATTCATGAGGTCTGGGCCTCACAATGGAGGCTAACTGAAGTGGAAATCTTTTAAAGTAAACCAACAAAATAATATGGCCTTAAGAGCGTAGTCCTAGAAAGAAAAAAAAAAGAGCATATAGTCCAAAGACTTATTCCAGCATTGTTTCAAAAGCTTTCTAAAGAGATTCATAAATCCTATTCTGACCTTTAATCAACCTCGGAAATAAGTATTTGCTCTAAACTTGGGAAGGAGGACTGTGTGGTAGGTGGTTTAAAAGAAAGAAGAAGAAAAAGATTTCCCAAAGAGGCTACTATAAAGACAAAATATAAATAAATTATAAGGTTATTATTGGCCCTGGAGTGACCACATCTTTGCGCCTGGCTGGAAGATACCCAGCATCTAGCTTTCTCGGTATTTTATGTCCTCGGTACATGTCTTACTAGAAAGTGAATTATGACAAAGTTGTGAAATAAAAAGTTTATATCGAAAAAATTATGAGGTTATAGATCAGTACAAAGATAAACACTAATAAGTTAGTGATGTCGACATTTAAGGTTGTATGTGCTCCTCATTAATAAAGTTACCAAGTGTCTAATAATATGTGAGATGCTGTACTAGACTCTGGGGATATACATTTCAGTAAAACCCATTTCCTGACTCCAAGTGAAGCACAACACAATCAGAATCAGACTTGAAGAGGTCACTTTATAAACATAATTGCTAGTTTTCACAACCACTCAGCAGGGTAAGTATTATCCTCATTTCACAGATGAGGAAACTGAGGTTAGAGAACACAACTCACTTGAGGTTACACAAGTTCTGTCTGACCTGGAAACCCACAATTTTATATTATACCACACTTGCATTCCTAAGGGAAGAAGCTGTCTCTAATAATCTCCACAGAAATGCACTCCTCTCTGAAATATATGAAAAATATGAGGCAATGCCTATGAATTTTTAAATATTCAATTTGGTCAATTTGGTTATCAAAGTACCCTACTTTCTAAATGAAACCAAGAAAATATAAAAAATGATTTTTGCCTACTTGGGGCTTCATGTAGTACTTGCATGTACTTTTTTAAAGCCCTTAGTGATAGGTAGAAGGATTTCATGTAACTCCCCATCCATTCCCAAACTCCTTTTATTACCTCTTAGTACACGTCTAGTAAAAAAAAGGTGGTAACCTTAACTTTGATGTGTGGTCCGAAGACTAACAGGATTGACCTCACCTGGAAGCTTGTTGGAAATGCAGAATCTCAGGTCTCCCCCAGACCTACTGAATCAGAATCTGCATTTTAATGAAATATTCCATAGTGATTCCTATGCACTAAAGTTTTAGGATTGTTCATCTTGTGTGAAATGCATTTAATAACTCCAGCAGCTTACTGCCCAAAGAGGCTTGATCCTGACCTTGAACTGGGTGGAGGAGGAAGGGAAAGAGGGAGGGAAAGGTCTACAATGCACACATTCACTTATGCATCTACCAGTACCATGAACAGCAAGAAACGTTACAGCCCACAGATCACTAACTCAAACTTCTCTCAAATGATTGAACTATCCCTTTCCAGCAAGGGAGAAAGAGAAACTTAAGCCAGGCTCTAGATTCAGATAGGTCCTACCATATGCCTGAAGCTTCCAGTCCTACTGTTGCAACCTTCTACAGTCAATGAAAGCCACAGATGTCATAGTTTAACCACTAAGTGCTTCCTTTCTAAGAATGAAATAAATAGATCTTTCTACCATTAAACTCCAGCTTATAAGCCACTTCCTTTTTCAAGCCTTTCCTCATTCCCTGTCAGAATTTATTTCCAACTCTGTGCTTCTGTAACATATTGTTTATACTTCTCTTATACTCTTGTCTCCCGTAAAGGGCTACAGACATATTCATTTCATCTAGATTGAAAGCAACTCCGTAGTAGTTGATTGGCTGAGGTTTACCTTTCACACCTGCAATGCTTTGCAAATAATAAGTGATCTGCTTTGTTTAATTGAATCTCTGTCCTTCCCTGAGGTGGATAACTTTAAAGTGTGACCTAAATAATCAGGAGAAGTAGTCAAAAAAGGATCAGAAAAAAAAAGATATAGAAACAAGAACACAAACAATGTGGTGGTTCCATTTGGAAGGACTCAGATCAAATTTGGGAAAAAAAGATATGGGATATGGCAGGTGACATCATCTGTTGCCTCAGAGTCCCACCTTCCCACTATGGGACCAGTCAGGAGCAAGGAGTTTCTTTTAACCAAGAATTGATGTTAGGAAATAGACATCTGTAGAATCTGTGTATGGATGTCAAGGAGAGACCAGCTGGAGTGAAAATGGAGATTAGATACTACAAGTGAATTCTTGGAGTTCTGAAGGGAACAGATAGGAAGAGCACCCAAGGGAGCACTCCCCAGGGAAATGGCCTTTGCCCTACCACAGAGAAGAACTGTGCTCTGACAGGATATGACAGCATAATAAATAATCCTAGAAAGGGGCAAACATTTCATCACTCTCACTAGTTATATGGCCCAAATCATCTTAACCAATCTGGACCTCAGTGCCCTCATCTGTCATGGATGGGGATGACAAATTTATTCCAGAGTGCCTACCCCAGGAGCATTAATGGTAATATTGTTTTCCCTAACAGGTAAATTTATGAATACAACATTCCCCAGGATAGATTTTGTTAGATTTTTTTCAACCTCAAGAAAAACAATCTATAGGAAAAGAAAGGCTGTCCGTGGGAAACATTAAACATGAAACCAATGATCACATCCCTCTGAAATGTAGGACACTGCAAGCAAATCTCCAAGATGTTTCCACCTCATTTGCCCTCAGCTGTGTAATCAGCTTTTCATCTCAATGCCGGATAAATGCAACTTGCCTGCTGCCACATTCATCCTAACATAGATGCTATTCTGTTGGTCAATAGCTACTCATTACTCCCACATTTCATGAAAATACTTTGTGGCATCAAAATGCCGATCTCTTCAGCACACCTAGGGATCTAAGACACAAAAACAAGCCTTTGTGCTACAACGTTGTCACTTAATGTGAGTTCACAGTCTGAGAAAAGATCAATCTGGCCATGGAAAGGTGAGAACTTAAATGACAGTGGAAAATACTCAACCCCCCAGAATGATACCTCTTCAGACTGAGGGGTCTCAGTCTCTTCTGTTGCACCACCGACATTTATTTCTTAACTCATTCTGAAAAAGGATTTGAAATGACAAATTCTCCTTGTAATGTTTCAATGTGTAGGTGAACATTGTGAAGGCTGGTAAAATGTTTGCAGACTGATGAGATTTTTTTTTTAACTTGCCTACAGAAGTATTAAAAATATCTTAAATGCCACCTGAAGCTCCATATGGAGAAATTATACTTATTTAGCTAAAACCATAATTGCATTTGTGCTATCAGTTTGTAGAAATAAAGAACTTTAGTCTCAAGCCGAAGCTATTACATCACTCATATTAATTCCCTGAAAAAGCTTGAGTTTGACTCAACAGGAAAAGTCATAATGACTATATTCTGAATATAAGGGAGAGGAATAGAATGATGTGAGAGAGTTTTGTGCCAACAGATCTATGCTCAGACACTACAGCAGGACTTGGACTCAGTAAAATCTCACAGAGTTGTCATTAACTGGCAAGGCAGGCTTGGCATGTAGCTTTGTTAAAAGGTCATTTGCTGAGTCATGAAAGCTACCAGGCTGCACTCCTGAGGGTAGGAAATCGATAACGGCAGGATTCCAAGTCACCTGTTTTGTAGTGAATAACACAAAGATGAGGGGCAGGGAAAAATTACCCCATCTGGGGTAGAACTTCAGGCAATGCAGCATAATTCTGTTCCATGGCATGAGCTAGCGTAGCAGTCAGAGGAATCACTGCCAAAGACAGCAGGCTCTGCAGAGGACAGCTGCAGCCTCAAAAAGAACAAAAAGCTACTTTATGATTTTCTTTTTATTATAAAACATATCACATGATCATTGTAAGTTGTAAAATACACGAAAGCACAAAGGAGAAAATAAAAATTGATAATAATCTCACTATTCATTTATTTAATCAGTATTTCTTGAGTACCTTCTAAAACCAGGACTTTTACTAGGCACTGGAGATGGAAAGATGAACACAAACCTGCTCTCTTTGAGTTTATAGTGCACAAAGGGAGAAAGATGAATAATATCACATGAAGAGTGTCATTACTTACTAGACTAAGTGCCACAAGGAAAGGAATGAAGTCCATAAAAGCAGAATATAAGGGAACCCATCTGACTTAGGGAGTTGGGGGGGGGTTATAGTTGTGATCCAAGAAGGCTTCCTGAGGAGGTGACTCTTAAACTGAGATCTGAAAGATTGGCAGAAATTAATTAGTCAAAAGAGGGATAAAGAACTTTCCAGACAGAAAGAAGAACAAGTACAAGGTTCCATGACAGGAAGAACATGAGATGTATTGAAGAACTGAGATAAGCCAGTGTGAAAAGACTCAGAGTTTGAAAGAGAAGGTGGTACATGAGATTGGAGAGGTAGGCAGGGCCAGACTGTACAGGGATTTGTTGACCTCCATATAAGTACTTCAAATATTTTATTTGTATATAGGTACTTATGTGAATTCATGTATAACATATATATATATATATATATATATATATATATATATATACACATATATATATATAATGTGTGCATGTGTATATGTATGTGCACATGTGTGTGTAGTTTAACCATTACTATCAAACTGCCAAGTTTCTTCAGAAAGTATGCACCAATATATACCCTTGCACTACATGAGTGTCAATTTCACTTCATCCTCAACAACATTCATTACTTTATCTTCATTTGATAAGCAAAAAAGTATATCATTTAAGTTTTCATATAACAGTACACAAATCTTAATTGCCTGTTATTTTTCAGAGAGTAGGACTTTAATCCTCTTGGTAAAATAAGGACAATATTGTTAATGTAAGTTGAAGGCAGCCAAATCTCTTACAAAGATTGGGCCTGGGTACATAATGCTCTCTCATTACTCATCCTTGAGCTAAGGCATTAAAACAGCACAATCCATCAAATTAGTGTTAGCCATTTGTCTTAGTTTAAATTAATGCATGAGATTAATCTCCACCTGGCCAATCACAGGATAATTCTGAGGAAAAGAAGAAAGTCAAGTAATACTTATTGAGAAGAGAGAAAAGAGTCAGATCTGGGTTTGATGGGTAAGGGGCTAATCTAAAAGGGATAAAGGAATAGTGGGACCCCAGACCAAGGACCCTCTGAGAAGACTTCATGCAATGAGAAACAGATGATCTGTGAGTGAATGGGAGGCAGAGAGAAGCTATTTGAACACAAGGAGCTGTTTGATGACTTCACTGTTCTACTTAGGGAGAGCTATGTTTATCTGTATGCATCACGTGGAAAGACTCACCGCCCTGCTATATCCTTAAGTCGCTTCTGCACAAATGGATCTTGACCTCAGAAGATCAAGATTGAGTCAAGATGTGTAAGGGCAACAGGAGATTATGCAAAAGTCATATGTGGCATATATGACATCCTCTGGGACTGAAGTCACACAGTAAGGCTGGCAAATCTGCATCTGCAAAGTGGTCTGGGGAACTGTGGGAGTGAGGCACAGAAGTCTATCTATTTCAACCCATGGGAACACCAAAATCTTGACAGTAATGGTCAAGAGGGACTCAGTCCCAGGAACTCACTAGAGCTACACTGGAGTAGTTGTTTCACTTAAGAACTTTATGAAACAATAAGTCAGGAAAGATTTAAATCACACTATGCATTGAGTTCTACATACATTTTACTACATAATCTATATGCTACAAACCCATAAATACAATAAAATGTGTTTCCTATATAAATTTACAGTTCCAGTTAGCTAAAGAGGCTGGGGGGCTGACACTTGTTCTCTTTTCTGGTCTGTGCTGGATTCCTATCCTTCTGTCTGGCTCATATTTTGTAAATGACCTTCTGTGGGTCTTAGTTCCATATGGTAATCGCATATCCAACTTCAGCTTCATGGACATGTAACCTGTGCAGTCGTTATGGAGCACACCCGGACAAGATGACCTCAGAGCCAAATTAGAACCAAAAAGAAAATTTTATTACGAATTCAAATCCGGACTCATGCCTCCACTGATGCAGCAGCGAGAACAAGAGCCCCGATCCTTAGCATGGGTTCCTTATATTAGGTTTATGGCGGGCTAACTTTGCGTGCGGGACAGGTTGCAGTTCCTTATTGGCTAACCATATGGCCTGATTATGGCCTGACCTTTAAGCAAGCAAACAGGATGTCTGGGCGGAGAATTCCGGCCTTTGGTCGGAGGAGATTGCAGTCTACCTTGCTGGGGGAATTTAAAATTTTCCATTCCAACATCTTAGATCTTACATCGCCATCTTAAATACATAAGTTCTCAATGACTTATTACACAGGGCCCCAAGCACAGAAGGGCTTCAAGCTTTGTTTAATGCTCTGCTATCTCTGTCTTGAAATTCTTAATAATTTTTTAGCAAGGGAACTTGCATTTTCACTTTGCACCAGGTCCCTCATGTTTTGTGGCTGATCCTAGTCATATTCTCTTCCCAAGGCTCTTATTTCCAGTATGGAAATGTTTTAGAGGATTCACAGTATAATCATGTGGTTAGAATGTTTGGAACAAGACAGACCAAGGTTCACATCTTAGTTCTGCCACTTCCGAACAATGTGATTTTGGAGATACAAGATTTCCAAACTGAGACCTATGCTGACCTCATAATCTGATTTTTATGTTCTTTAAAATATTAAAACGTGACAAAGCACTTAACACTCTGCTTGGCACAGTGCATGAA
Source organism: Macroglossus sobrinus (assembly GCA_004027375.1). NCBI lineage: Eukaryota > Metazoa > Chordata > Mammalia > Chiroptera > Pteropodidae > Macroglossus > Macroglossus sobrinus. The sequence goes on along the minus strand of PVKZ01000149.1, from coordinate 1,149,644 downwards.
GTTACCGTCAGCATGTGATTATATACATTTTACTTTTATTATGTGTATTTATTTTGCTACTTAATGAAGACACAACTTCTCTCCAATATAATCAGCAAAATATTTGGCACTAATTACCTTAGTAACAGCTTGTCTGATTGTTGAGAGCCATTCTTGATGAATGCCCTGCAGACAGGGTTGGAGTTGCCTGCAAGCTAGAAGTTTGCAGAACAGGTGGACTCGTTTATGGATAGCTTGTTACTGAAGGAGGAAGTTTGGCTTAATGGATAGCTCGTTAGTGAAGGAGGAAGTTTGGCTTAATGGAAAGAGTTGAATGTTCCTTGCCCCAGGGAATAAGAGACAAAAACAGGAATAAGAATATTTTGAGAGAATTTATGTAAAGGTCAGCAATCATTTGCATGTGTGGGTGTTGCTTCTCCTGCTCTTCCAAGGGTATATTATATATATATATATATATATATATATATATATATATATATATATGCTGTGCTAAATAAACTTGGGGCTCAGTATTCACCGTTCGCCCTCCTGACTCTATCTTCTGTCTCTCTCTCTCTCCCTTTTCTCAATCCTCACTCCCCTTCTTGGGAATGGTTCACTCCTAGCCGGCGGGCTCCGGCATCTGATTATGTGGTCCTTTGGCTTACCATTTCTCTGTCTCCTTAGTTTGCACACCTTGATATCTGGTCAGTGGTTTCTGAGTACTGCACTGTCTTCCTCCCATACAGTATTTCACATTCTCTTTGTGACTATGGGAAAGTTATTTTTACTCAGCAGAAAAAATAAATCCCAAATTTGGATCTGAGCCAAAAATGGATTCTGAACTCTTAAATTATTCCCCCACTTCACCCACTTCTCCCCCACCGCATAGCAATTCCTATGTAACACCATCAAGCATTGGTCCTACCCACAGCAATGCAGTGGCATTACAGGTTAACTATTTCATATTTCAAAATGTATATGAATGACAGAGAAGTTTCATTGAAAATACATACATGGATATGTGCATGTACACAGACACATATACATCCAGGTAAATGAATAAAAATAGGTTAAACTAGAGACCAAAAATGAGCAGCAGGAAGTGTTTCAAAGGAAGTGTACTAATGTCTGGAACTCACATTGAAATGCATAAAAATTAAAATGGATGATGGATGGGTAGAGGGGTGGATAGATAAGTGATAAAGCAAATAAGCCAAATGTTTCTTGCAGAAACTAGGTGGTGAGTATTTGAGTACTCAGTGTATAATTCTTTTTTTGTATATTTAAAAATTTTTATAAAATGTTGTCAAGTGAAGTCTAGTCATGTTTTGTTTGCTTGCTTAGTCTGCTAAAAATAAGGAAATGTAGTAAAATCCAGATGTTTGTCTTTCTGTAAAAATCTAAATTTTGGCAATACTGAACCTACATGCCTGCAAGAGGTTTGGGCTGATTAGCAGCTGTCTTGTCAGGGGGCATAAAACCTCCAGGTTTCTATATTCCTACTGTTTCCTGTTCTATTTCCTTAGGTCTTCCCTGAGTCACTCATTTAGGTTTCCTGCCTGACCATCAAAGACATTTGAGTTGCAACCCTAGTCATAAATATACACATCAGTGGATTGATTATGAAATAATTATTTACTTCATTAAAGTATTCTCCCCACAATTCCTTTTCCAGAGATTTTTGATGTGAAATCATTAAGGTTCTCCTTTAGAAGTATCTATAAATGTCTTGAAATTATGTGTCTGAAAAATATTGATTCTATGTTCTTATGATCATTTTTCTGGAAAGATAGTCCATAGGTTTTTATTAGGCTCTCAAAGAGATACACAATTAAAAAGTAATTAATAACTAGGGTAAGTCAAAAAGCTATACTAGTGTATTTTAAATGTTTCTAATTTAAAGGTGCTATCTACACATAACCAGTTAGGTACACTGTTACCATGGGGCCCACTTTAACCTGAATAATAAAGTATCTGTGTACCTCTTCCTGAAACAAAATGGGTCAGGGATTCACGTGTAAGAGTGTGAGTGAGTGTCTAGAAGGTAAGGTGAGATTTGAAATTGAAGGACCAGCACCCATAGAGTCCCCAAATACTCTGTGATCCAAGCACTACAAGTCTGCTTTCATGGGCATACACAAGAGCTGGTGATCTCCACAAAGCTCTGAATCTTACATGTACAAACTGCAATAGAACAAAGTATTTTGGTGAATGATGTCTTAGATATTAACAATTTCAAAACTCTATCTCTCCACTTTAAGTCCTGTCTCTAAAAATGGTGAATAATGTCATGTTTCCCCTTCAAAAATTGACACCAGGATTTTCTAGGTTTGTATAGATAGTGATAGTTTATTGTTCTAAGTCAGTGCTTGCTCGCTTATTCCTCCTTCTCTTCAAGAATATAAGAAAAGATAATTGTTAAACTCAGTTAACCTTCCTTTTTTATACACAGTGATTCTTTCATCAGCTTTCCTGATCTTTCCATAATTCCGACTGAACACAAACACAATTAGAAATGGATTTTATTCAACAAACATATATTGTGAGCCTCCCATGTTTCATGCAATGTACTACCTGCCGGGGCTAAGAGCAAATATGACTCAGTCCCTACATCCAAGGAACATTTGCTATGAACACTACAGCCTTGTTGTTTATATGTTACAAAACAAAAAAGTCCTTGAGATTTTAGAATATTAGAAATATAGCTTTTGCTGGAGTTCTTATATGGATTACCATACAAAGGATTACTTTCCCTAATCCCTTTTCTCCAGGGCTGGGCATCCTGAATTTGAGCTCATAAACATTCCTCCCAGCCAATGGGTATTCAGGTACCTGTGATCATTAGAGTATCTCAGAGCCTGGGCTTGGTAGGTACAAGTATGTGCGGGAGGCAAGGCACAGAATAAAGTCAGAGCAAGCACTGGAGCCCAATACAGGTCTAGTGGGAGCATCAGTCAAAATTCTTGGGCAGGGAGATAAAAAGTGGTTAATCATAAGCTGGGTATAAAGTAGAGGTATCTGGATGGAGAGAATAAGTGGAAATCTAGAGAGATTCTATTAGGCATTTCAGAAGATTCTCATGGAGAAAAGGGAACTGTCATAGTTTGTGGCATATGTACACATATATCTCTTCTGTCAACAATTCTCTAGACCTTCAGGTGCTCCTCAATCAATTATTAATATTTGCCATATCTTTGTATATTTCCTTGTATATTAAGTTATATAATTTTATCACTGACAATCTTCTAAATAATCCTATCCCATCACTTCTAGCTTCATTGCATCTAAGTACATCCATGAAAGTCAAATTCTGGAATCACATTACATGTAGGGATGAGTTCAAAAAAGAGGCAATGTTTTTTTCCAAAGTTCTTCCAATGACAGAACCCAAACAAGAACACCTACAGTAAAGTTAAACATAACTTTAAGAAAATTACTCTTCTTTTTTATTTATTTGTTTGTTTAACTTTTTTATGATGACATTGGTTAATGAAATCCAATAAGTTTCAGCTGTACACTTTAACAGTAAGGCATATATATATTTACACTGTGAGTTCACCTCCCATAGTTAGATTTCTTTCTGTCACCACATATCTGACCCACTTTACTTTGTCTACCTCTCACTTCCCCCTCCCTCCTACCCTCTGGTAACTACTAGTCTATTGTCCATGTCCATGAGTCTCTGTTTGTTTGTCCTGTTCATTTGTTGCTTTTAGGTTTATATCTCACATATAAGTGATATCATGTGATTTTCAATGTTTTCTGTCTGACTTATTTCACTTAGCATGATTATCTCAAGGTCCATCCAGGTTGTCACAAATGGCAGTATTTCATCTCTTCTCATGGCTGAGTAATATTCCATTGTATATATGTACCACAGTTTCTTTAGCCAATCATCTATGACAAGGCACTTGGTTGTTTCCAGGTCCTGGCCACTGTGAGTAATGCTGCTATGAACACTAATGTGCAAATATTTTTTTGGATATGGGTTTTCAAGTCTTTGGAGGTAAATATCAGCAGGGGAATTGCTGGATCATATGGTAGATCAATTTTTAGTTTTTTGTAGAACCTCCATACTGTATTCCACAGTGGCTGTACCAATTTGCAGTCCCATCAGCAGTATATGAGGTTTCTTTTTTCTCTGCATCCTCTCCAATATTTTTATTACTTGTCTTGTTGATTATAGCTATTCTAACAGGTGTGAGATGGTATCTCATTGTGGTTTTGATATACATTTCCCTAATAGCTAGTGATGTTGAGCATCTTTTCAAATAGTTGTTGGCCATTTGTATGTCCTCTAGGGAGAAGTGTCTGTTCAGGTCTTCTGCCCATTTTTTGATTGGATCGTTTGTTTTTTTGTTGTTATTAAGTCGTTTGAGTTCTTTGTATATTTTGGATAGTAGGCCCTTATCAGAGGCCTTGCTTGCAAATATATATTTCCCATTGGGATGGTTGTCTCTTTACCTTGTTGACAATTTCTTTTGCTGAGCAGAAACTTTTTAGTTTGATGTAGTTTTATTCATTTATTTTAACTTTTACTTCTCTTGCTTTTGAGGTCAAATTCATAAAATTCTCTTTAAGTCTAAGGTCTTTGAGTTTACTCCCTATGTTTTCTTCTATGCGTTTTATTGTTTTAGGTCTTAAATTCAGGTCCTTAGTGCATTCTCAGTTAATTTTGGTGTGTGGTTATAGACCACAGTCTAGTTTCATTCTTTTGCAGGTGGCTTTCCAGTTTTCCCAGCATCATTTATTGAAGAGGCTTTCCTTTCTCCACTGTATGTTTTTGAATTTTTTATCGAAAATTATGTGCCCATATAAATTATGTGCCCATATTTACTTCTGGGCTCTCAATTCTGTTCCACTGGTCTGTATGTCTGTTTTGCTGCCAATACCATGCCATTTTGATTACTGTCCCTTTGTAGCATAATTTGAAGTTGGGCAGAGTAATAACTCCAGCCTTGTTCTTTGTTTTAGGATGGCTTTGGCATTTCGAGGTCTTCTGTGCTTCCTTAAAAATCTGATAATTTTCTGTTCTATTTCTTTTAAAAAAAGCAGATGGGATTTTGATGGAGATTTCATTAAATCTGTATAATGCTTTAGGTAATATGGTCATTTTAACTATGTTGATTCTTCCAATCCAACAACACAGAGTATCTTTTCATTTCTTTGTCTTTTCTTTGATTTCTCTTAATAGAGTCTTATAGTTTTTATTATATAGGTCCTTCACATGTTTCATTAGATTTATTCCTAGGTATTTTATTATTTTTGTTGCAATTGCATAAGGAATTATTTTTTCCACTTCTTTTTCTGACACTTCATTATTAGTGTTATAGGAACACTATAGATTTTTGAACATTGATTTTGTATCTAGAAACTATACTGTATTTGTTTATTGTTTCTACTAGTGTTCTTGTAGAGTCTTTAGGGTTTCTTATGTAGAAGATCATGTCATCTGCAAATAATGACAGTTTGACTTCTTCGTTTTCTATTTGGATGCCTTCCATATCTTTCTCTTGCACTCACTAGAACCTCCAATGTTATATTGAATAAGAGTGTTGATAGTGCACAGCCTTGCCTTATTTCTGATCTTAGAGGGAAGGTTTTTAATTTTTCACCATTAAGTATCATGTTGGATGAGGGCTTGTCACATATGACCTTTATTATGTTAAGGTACTTTCCTGCTGTACTGATTTTGTGAAGTGTTTCAATCATAAATGGATGCTATATTTTGTCAAAGGCTTTTTCTGCATCTATTGGTATGATTATATGATTTTTATTGTTTAATATTTTTATGTGGTGTATCACATTAATCAATTTACATATGTTAAACCATTCATGTTCCTCTGGGATGAAGACCACTTGATCATGGTGTATAATCTTTTAAATATATTGCTGTATTTGGTTGGCTAGTATCTTTTTTAGGATTTTGCATGTGTCAATGGGAGATATCGGTCTGTGGTTTTCTTTTTTGTGTTATCTTTACCAGGTTTTGATATCAAGGTAATATAGACCACATAAGATGAGTTAGGAAGTATTGCCTTCTCTTTGATTTTTTTTAAACACTTTGAGGATAATTAGGTATTAAATCTTCTTTGAATGTTTGATAGAATTCACTGATGAAGACATCTGGTCCCAGGCTTTTACTTTTTGATAGTTTTTTGATAATTGTTTCAATTTCCATATTCCTGATTGGTCTATTTAGATTTCCAGACCTTCTTGATTCAGTATAGGAAAGTTGTATTTTTCTAAGTACTGATTCATTTCTTTTAGGTTATTAAATTTGCTGCTATATACTTTTCATAGTATTTTTGTATGATCTTTTGTATTTCTGCGGTGTCTGTTGTAATTTCCCCTTTCATTTCTGATTTTGTTTATTTGTATCCTTTCTCTTTTCTTCAGTGAGACTAGCCAGGGGTTTGTCAATGTTATTAACCTTCTCAAAGAACCAGCTATTTGTTGTATTTAGTTTTATCTATCTTTTTTTTGTTGTTTTCAATTTTGATTATTTCTTTCTTTCTGCTGACTTTAGTCTTCATGTGTTCTTTCTTTTCTAGGTTTTTAAGATGAAGCATTAGCTTGTTTATTTTGGTTCATTCTTGTTTTTGGAGATAGACCTGTAATAATATGAGCTTTTCTTTTATGACTGCTTTTGCCATGTCCCAAAATTTTTTATATGTTCTACTATAATTATCATTTATTTCTGTGTATCTCTCAATCTCTCCTTTCATTTCTTCTCTGACCCAGTTATTCTTCAGTAGTATGTTGTTTAATCTCCATGTATTTGTGGTTCTTCCTGCTTTCTTTTTGCAGGTGATCTCTAGTTTCAAAGCATTATGATCAGAGCATATGGTTGGTATGATTTCAACCCTCTTATATTTGTTAAGGCTATCTCTGTGTCTCAGTGCCAGAGCCAGCCAGCTGGCTAAGATCGAACAGTTCCCGAGAGGGGGAGTGAGGATTAAAAAAAGAGAGAAAAAAGAGAGAGAGAGAGAGACAGAAGATAGAGTTGGGAGGGCTAACAGTGAATACTGCGCCCCGAGTTTATTAAGCACAGCATATTTATATGCTAGGATGTGCATGAGAAGCAACACTCACAGATATGCAAACAACATCCTTGTTCCTGTTTTCTGTTTCTTATTCTTTGGGGCAAGGAACGTTCAACTCTTTCCATTAAGCCAATCTTCCTCCTTCAGTAATGAGCCCACCTGCCCTGCAAACTTCTAGCTTGCAGGAAACTTTAACCCTGTCTGTAGGGCATTCAGCAAAAATGGCTCCCAACATCTCAGTACATGGTTGATCCTTGAGAATGTTTCATGTGTACTAGAGAAGAATGTATAAGCAGCTGTTTGGGGATAAAAGGCTCTATAAATTTCAATTATGTTCAGTTGGTCTAATGTATTATTCAAGTACATTATTTCCTCATTGATTTTCTGTTTGGATGATCTGTCCATATCTCACAGTGGGGTAATTAGTTCTACTATGATAGTGTTTTGGTCTGTTTCTCCCTTTAGTTCTGTTACTAACTGCTTTATATATTTTAGGGCTCCGTAATTGTGAGCATAGTTATTAATAAGTATATGTCTTCTTGGTGCATGATTCTCTTTATCATTATGAAGTGACCCTCTGTATCTTTCTTTACCTTTTTTATTTTAAAGTCTCTTTCATCCAATATTATTACTGCTACTCCCACTTTTCTCTGAATGCCATTTACTTGAAGTATCATTTTCCATCCTTTCATTTTCAGTCTATATTTGTCTTTAGAGCTGAGTTGTATCTCCTGGAAGCAGCATATGATTGGATTTAAATGAGCTGGAAGAGACTTTGTAAATTTAACATTGTGATAAGACACCAATATATCACCCCATCTAAAGTTTATGGTTATAATTTAGACACTCAAAGAAGCCCTTGGACAAAAGTACCAACTGTTTCTATAAATTCTGTAGTCATGCCCTCCCATTCTATTCATCTACCAACTTGGGAGCTGAAGCCTTTGACAATCAGGTCCATGTATAACCACAAGTGACCCAGATTATCACCTGAGTCTGCACTCCTCAACATCCATTACCCACCCCTACTCACTCCTAGTAAAGCATTCATTTCTCAGATTCCCTGAGTCAAGCAGAACCAAAAATATGAACCTAGATAGGAATTCTCAGTCTCACACTATTGACATATGAGTCCATATAAGTCTTTGTTTGCTGGGGTTAGAGGGAATGTCGTGTGCATTGTAGAACATTAAGGAGCATCTAGTGCCTATATACATTAGATGCTACGAGCACCACCCAACACCCAGTTGTGAAAACCAAAACATCTCCAAACATTGTCAAATGTCCTGTGAGGGCAAAATCATGAGTGCTTCAACATTAATTGTATCATTTAATTTTATACTAACTCTTTATAGCTCAGAGAGAACATTTGAAATAAGGCCCAGAACTGAAATTGGAGCAAAGGTCTTACATTTCTAAGACCAAGGTTCTATTCACCACATCACAGCTACACCAAAACAATTGCTAAAATAATATTGGGCCAAGGGTCTTTGTATTTTCTCTTCACTGTTAATCCTGCTTTTTAGGGCAGAATGCACATTAAAGTCCTTTCAGATTGCTCTCTTCTTGATTGTGCTTACTGCTTTAGTAACTGAGCTTCACTTCAGTTAACCCAATTCACTCACCAAAGGATATCACTCCTACTTATTGGATTTTTGGATGGATTTCACAACAGACCTTAAACACAAGCTGTGCAGCTTAGTTTTTCTCATTTAACACAAAGCATCTAATTCCTGGATACTGGAGTCATGTGAGGTGTAAGTATGCTGCTAGCCAGGGAGAAGACAATGCTAACTACTGAGCTGGAACTTATGATTCCCTGTGGAAAAGGGAAAAGAGGAACAAGAGCAAGGCACACCTAATGGTGATCTGATTTTCCTTCCATCCACACTTGTTACAGGGCACTGCCACCTCTAAACCAGCATGTGGCTTAGCTTACTGTTGCAGTGAAAGGAGAGTGCATTTATTTCTGCAGTCTTGATAGGCCAGCTGCTTTACTAAATGTGATCATTAACCCCAAAATGCAATCCTTTGTGTGGCATCTGCTCTTAAGTGTTATGTCTCAAAAGATTTTTTAAAAAGCAAGTTCACACCTGGAGTGAAAGTAGGACTAAGGTGACCAGATGTCTCTGATAGTCACTGGATCATTTGACTCATGCTGAAACAGAGACTCATTGGCTTCTTGAATACCCATAACTCACAAAATTCTAGCATATGAGAAAAAGAGAGGAGATTATTTGATAGTAAAATACTCTTTATTCCTAACATTGCTTTTCCTTTCAAGTTTTATTTTATAGACATTTGCATATTGTTGGTTTAGGGCAGTATTCTGCAGTTAGTTCATTCTGATTATTTAAACTATAAGACAGGATAGAGACAAGACACCTTATCTTGACTCTATCAAATATATGTATTTTTAATTTTTAAATTTTTTTCTATTTTTTATTAAGTTTATTGGGATAACATTGGTTAATACAATTATATAATTTTCAAGTGTACATTATAATTTGACATCTATATATTCTATTGTGTGTTTACTACCCAAAGTCCATTTTCCTTCAGCTACCATATATTTGATCCCCTTTTCCCACTTCATGCTCTCCCTACCCCCTATTTTGACCCCCTTTAACTGTCTACCTACCCCCTCCTCCACCATCCCCTACCCTCTGGTAACCACTAGTCTCTTGTCCATGTCCATGAGTCTCTGCTTGCTTGTACTGTTCATTTGTTGCTTTTAGATTTATATCCCACATATAAGTGATATCATGTGATTTTCAACGTTTTCTGTTTGGCTTATTTCACTTAGCATGATTATATTGAGGTCCATCCAGGTTGTTGTAAATGGCAATATTTCATCTCTTCTTATGGCTGAGTAATATTCCATTCACAGCTTCTTTAGCCAAGCACTTCAGTTGCTTCCATATTCTGGCTTCTGTGAATAATGCTGCTATGAACATTGATGTGCCAATATCTGTTCAGATATGGGTTTTCAAGTCTTTAGGGTAAAGATCCAGTAGAAAGATTGCTAGATCATATGGTAGATCAATTCTTAGTTTTTTGAGGAAACTCCATACTGTTTTTCATAGTGGCTATACCAATTTGCAGTCCCACCAGCAGTGTATGAGGGTTCCTTTTTCTCTGCATCCTCTCCAACATGAAATATATTTACTTTCAAGAAAACAGAAGGGGCAGGGAAGATGCTTCTTGTTTTGTCTTTTCAATAATTTTGTTCTATAAACTAATTTTCTTATTTTCGACAAATATCAGAGATTAAGTTAATTTTTAAAAAGTTTTTGAAATCTTAAGTACTTGGAAGAAATTGCTGGGGAAGATTTAGAAATTTTAAAAAGCCCCACATAAATACAGCTCATGTACATAAAGTTAGTAGTAAGCTGAAACTTCTTAAAAACAAATCTTTTTTATAATGTGTATGTAGAAGATTAAAAGACTCCACAATTGTCAGATTGGCACTAGACTTATTGGGATGATCATTTTGTAAATTATATAAATATCTGATCATGGTGTTTTATACCTGAAACTGATGTAATTTTGTATGTTAACTGTAATTAAATATATATATATATATATATATATATATATATATATATATATAGTCCCACCATTGAACTTTTAACCACCAGTCAAGAGTCTTTAGTTTGATATGGTTGGCATCACTCCCACTTTCTTACCCTTCATCCTCATAATAAAGTATAAGGGAAGATGCTGTATTTGATCTTCGAGCTCTCAGGAACTAAGATCTGCCTAGAGATAAACCTGGTAAAACTATACCCTTGGTCCTATGGCCTAAGCCCTTGGATATTTAACCACACCAACAATCAGTGCTCTCGCTGAGCCAGCCAATCCAGTTGAAATTTAAGTCAGCTGTCCCAAATCCTTCACAAACTAGATTCTGAAGGTGGCTCCAACTGTCTAATCTGAAATAAAGTCACTTGGGCAAAAACTTATTAGTCAAAATTATAAACATAAGAGGACATTTGTACTATAATTTGACTCACTTGGGTGGAGCTTGGCTCAACTGTGTCATTTTTTTGTGCTTTTTTTTTAAATGTTTTTTTTTAATTGAACCTAGAAAAATAAGCCCTGAATAACTTTAGATTAGTAATCATGGATTGCATTAGGGCTTACACACTGAATATTTGTTTAGAACTGGGGGAAGGTTGAGGGAGGGCTAATACTGTGGTGTTAACAAAAGCATTTTCCAGTTCCCTCCAGAACCAATGTTCTTATCATGAAAGCCTGAGAAAATAACCCCTCAATTAAGATTAATATAAAAGCACATAAAGAATATGGTTTTATTGAATATTCAGTTGTAAGAAGATTTTTTCTTTCTGTTTGAGAGCACCTTCTTGATCTCATAAAGATTTTAACATTAGAGATTAAGGGAAAAGGAAGAGCACAGGCTAGACCAGTTTATAAGAGCAGAGTGTAGAGGATCCCTATTGCAGTTGAAGAGAAAATCCAAGGAAAGGGTGCTGAAGGTTGGGTTGAAAAGTATTGTTGTATTTTTATATAACCTTCAAGTTTTATCATAGACCATAAAAGATCTTATTTTAGTTTTCTGGGAGGTTATTTAGTTCACTCCCTTGACTTTGGAACTATTCTGGAAATTTTTTTCCAGTTTTGTATGTCTAGTTGTCTCCATTTGAATTTTTAGATAAATGGTGTGTGAAAATTAACATTCTCACCCACATTTATAGATTTTCCTCTGCACCTCATGCTTATCCATTATGTTTTCAAAAATGTAGTTGTATTATGATTTACTTTAGGCATTTCAGCATGTGTTCTACTTTCATATTTCATATTTCACAGTGTTAAAATAATAATTTTCTATAACAAATTTATTCAAAGACTTCTAGTTCTTATTTTCTTTGTATTTCATCTTCGAATAAGTCAAACATTCCAGAGTTTTTATTTTGCTGGAGCTGAATATCAAGCTTCTTATTGCTGGTGAAATATATATGCCCCTGACTCTTTGACTCCTCTATTTATCTCCTCTGAATTTTAACTAGAATTCAACTTAATCATGAATAACAGCATAATCATTAATTATGGCCAATTTTGTTGAAAACCTACTATCTGCCAGACTCTATACTTATTGGAAGAAGCAATATGCTGTGGGCTTTAAGCATTTCTGTATACTTTTGCTGGCTGTGCCAAGAATGCAAGGCTCTGAATACTCTTTAGCTAGACCATTTCTCATAGTTGTGTTTGTAGCAAGTAACATTAAGGGATGAGCTAATGTCTCCCCCTGGACAGAGGGTAAGGTTGCTTCTGCTTACTAGAAAGTGTTAAATCCCCAAACTTAATGTCCCTCTCCTATAATTCAACCCACTGTGTATGTGAGTATCTATCACAGGCTTGTGTTGCCCTCATGAGAGTTGGAGGACATAAAGAACCAATATAAATGAGCATGAACCTCTGGCTACTCCTTTTGCTGTGAGTAATAAACTTTTTTGCCTCAGTCCCAGGCATCTCGTGTCTTCTACCATCATCCTGTGGCAGGCTAACTTGTTAACTTGTAAGTAGGGTAAAATTATAAACCCTGCCGAACACTTCCTGACAAAATTTTCTATATTGGTTATAACATTTTCACAAAACCCTTATAAGACTTTTATCCCCACTTTTCTGAAGTTGTCAACACTCTACTGATCACAGTTTTCTTCATTATTAAGTCTGGACCCCATTGTCAATTCTCTTATCAGCATCTTTGATTCCATATTCTTTCCCTGCAACCACCAGGTAACAACTACAAAGCTGGACCAGTTCCAGTTAAACTTCTCTACATCTGTGCTCTTGAGAGTAATTATTTCATCTGCAATTACTGAGATTCACAACATCCAGCCTCAGCTGAGCCTCCAGCACCATCAATTACTCCTTTTTGCTTATGCTTGGACAGCTACTTGTTCCATTCTCCTCATATGCTAAAATTTCACTCTTTCATGTAATCTCCTCTAACTCCTTCTTTCTAGTGTCCTATTTCACAGAAAGAAGAGAAAGTCCCAGAAAGTAACTCCATCAACTCTCCTACACACAGCCCCTTAAAGGTATGTTTATGAACATGGCCACCATAATTTTCTTCCTTAAAAGCTCAAGCTGTTCAAGTCAAATGTTCCTTCCTCCATGCTTCTGATCTCATCTCTGCTTATCACCAGTCAAATTATGGTCACATTCCCTCAGCCTATAAACATTCTTAAGTCTCTAGCCTGAAAATAAAGCCTTTTCTTAAGAATCCTCCACTAGGATCTCTTCCCCTATTTCTCTTTTTTTCACAGCCAAGATTATTCTTCCCCCACATCCACTCCTCCTCCAATCTTTCCATCAATTGCACCACAGAAGTGCTCTGGAAAAATTTAGCTAAGTTCTCCTAACTGCCCAGACCAGTGGATCTTTCTCTTCTCCATGCATCTAAGCCACAAAGACAAAGGCTTCCAGAAATGGAGAGGAACAGGGCTGAGTTGTTCTGTCTTGGTTGAGAGACACAGCCAATTGGGGGTAACCTCACAGGGAGTAGCCATAAAAATTAATATTCTGTGCTCACTCTTCTCTCTCTAATCTGTTGCTTGTGCTGCACATTGACTGCATCCAACTAAACCCCTACAAGTCTATCTCTAGGGTCTGAGAGAGCAGGTAGAAAAGTGTGAGACTAGAGGGCAGATGAAGGGCATAAAATACAACCCAGCACAACATACTACATGAAAAGGTCTTACCAATATTTTTTCAAATCTTTAATAAACAACAAAATATTCTCTCTGGAGACAAGAAAAGGTGGCATATAGGACAGTCAAACATGGCACAGAACCTAAAATTACAGATAAAATAAATGGTTTTAGATTTCCCCTATTAACACAGGCAAAAGCACCATATAAATTTCTAAGATGATTTCAAACCATTTAATTGCAGTGCTATTCTGAAATTATTGTAAGATGACAAGTGTTAATTATGGTTGGAGTTGAAATTTGATAAGCCTAATGAACTAATAGGTTACTTATAATAAATGACCTTCAAACAGGATTTTTTTGGGAGTAATTTGTTATATAGGGAAGAGAAGAACAAAATATTCTTTTCAGTTTGAAATTAACTTACTTGGAACTTTTAAAAATTTATTTACTTTAATTAATTTCAAGTATACAGTACATTGGTTAGACATCTATATAATTCATAAAATAATCCCACCAATTGCTCTCTCCCTCCCTTGACCCTCCACCAAGCCAACATATTAATGCTAACTGCATTCCCTATGCCGTGCTCCCCATTCTCATGACCATTTATCAGCTACTAATTTGTATTTATTTAGACCTTCACCTCATTCTCCCAGGCCCCCAAACCCCCTCCCCTCTGTCCATCACCAAATCATTCACTATATTTGATTAGTTTGTTCTTTTTATTCTTTAGATTCCACATATAAGTGAAATCATATAGTGTTTGTCTTTCTCTGTCTGACTTAAATACCTTCTAGATTCATCGAAGCAATATCTTTTATCATCCCCTTCCTTTTAGTCTGTGTGTGTCTTTCAATCAAAAGTGAGTCTTTTGTATTTTTTCTTCTTAAAGAAGTCCCTCCAACATTTCTTGTAATACTGGCTTGATAGTGATAAATTTTCTTATATTATTTTTGTCTGGGAAATGCTTTATCTGTCCTTCACCTCTAAATGATAGCTTTGCTGGATAAAGTATTCTTGGTTGTAGATCCTGGGTCTTCATCTTATAGAATATTTTTTACCAAGTCCTTCTGTCCCGCATAGTTTCTTTTGAGAAATCAGCTACCAGTCTTATGGGTGTTCCCTTACAAGTAACTGTTTTTCTCTTGCTGCTTTTAATATTCTTTCTTCTTATTTAATCTTTGGTATTTTATTTATGATGTGTCCTGGTGTGAGCCTCTTTGGATCTCTGATATTTGAAATTCTCTGAGCTTCCTGGGGTTTTATGTCTATTTCTTTCACCAAGTTAGAGAAGTTTTCCATCGTTATTTCTTCAAACAACTGTTCAACATCTTAATTTTTTTTAGTTACACCAATCAGATGGATATTTGGATCATTAATAGTGTCCCATATACTCCTTAAATTATTTTTATAGTCTTGGCATGTTATCTCTTGCCATTTTGATTGTGTATCTCTTTCCTGAATTTATCTACACTTCCCAAAAGTTCACTGAGCATCTTTATAACCAGTGTTTTGAACTCTGCATCTGTTAGATGACTTGACTCCATTATATCTGGATCTCTGTTCTCTTCTCTCATATGGTTTCTGCTTCTTTGTCTTTTCATTTGGGCTGCTTTTCTGTGTCTGTTTCCATGTACTGAGCAAAGCTCCTAAGTCTCCTGGTCTTATTAATGTGAATTTGTGAAGTAGGTGACTAGTGGCATAGTCCTGACTGAGAGGGGTTCAGCTGCAGAAGCCAAGCTTCTGCCCCTCTGGCACCATCTGTTAAGATTCAACAAGCAATCCACAGATGCTGTTGCCTCAAAAGGTCACACCAGAGTCTGTGGCCATGCTACCCTGAACGAGCCCAATCCTGTCTGAACTCAGAAACTAAGCAGGGTCAAGCCTGATTAGTACTTGGATGGGAGACCATCTATGAAGACCAGGTGCTGTAGGCATAAAAAAAATTTAAAAAATAAGAGATTGTAAGCTGACAAGTTCTTTGCAACCTGTGAGGTCAACCAAAGGTTGCCTTGCCTAAAAAAAAAAAAAAAAGGCCACACCAGAAACTGAGGCCAGCTGTTTTCAATGTGAGTCTAGGTACTGCTCAGCGAGGAGCACTTGACTCACTGGGGATATTCCTGGATGTGGCTTGGGTGGGGCCGCGAGTTGGGGGAGGTGGAGTTTCAGGGAATGCTCTGGGCAGAGCAACCTCTGTTATCCGGTTTGATGACATCACAGATATGGCGGCGCTGTATCCAGCACACTGGTATGGAGGAGGGCTCAACAGGGAACAATGGATACCGCTGGCACTTCTATGCAGAGCACATCTCACCTCAGTCCTCACTCCAACAATGTCTCCTTGTAAGTCCTTGTTGCCCGCTGTGCGCAGCCGAATAGGCATGGTGCTCAGAGAGAGCAGGTTTGTCATGAGAAAATCTGCTCACAGAGGTGGCCCCTTTAAGAGGGGTCTGCAGCTGCCACTGCCTCAGCTTCCATCTCACTCAGCTGCTTGACCCGGCAGCCCCACGTCCTCATCCCGTCCTACCGTCTGCCATTGCAGGATAATTTCTTGTGTTTCTCCCTAATTGTATGGCTTGTTCATCTGGATCCTAGGTGACTTTTCCTTGCTGCTGCTCTTTGTTTCCATCAGAACTTTGATTTGGTCACCAGAGTCATGAACAGAGCCTCTATCATCTA
This sequence comes from Macroglossus sobrinus, assembly GCA_004027375.1. NCBI lineage: Eukaryota > Metazoa > Chordata > Mammalia > Chiroptera > Pteropodidae > Macroglossus > Macroglossus sobrinus. The sequence continues at coordinate 1,133,257 of PVKZ01000149.1, read as the reverse complement.
CACTATTTTTTTTTCCCTCTGGTCTAATTTTCTTAGAAACATAAATATTTATCCTAAAGAGGAAGACTGAAATATTCCTTGGCTGCATGACTTCCCTTGGCTATATTCTGTATTTAATTATTTGGTAACCCCCTTTTCTCCCCTACGATGTCTGCCAAGTGCAGACCTCAAATGTAAGAGGTCACAGGAATTGCCCAAGGCCAAGCAGCAGTTGTTAGGAAAGATTAAACAAGAATTTAGGTTCCCATAACACTTAACAATAAGTCTACTCTTATTTCTACTTCCCTTGACATTATATGAGGTCTCTCAAAATGTGAAGCAAATCTCCCCTGTCACCCAGAGGCTCCTTCAGCTGGAAGCAGTATGGAGAAGTGCCTGCTGCACAGTGCTGAGCACTGGGGCACCTGTGTCAGAAACTGTCTGTGACCCAACATATGCGTACTTGACAAGGCCCTTCTTACTATCTAGACCTAAATTTTTACTCCTGAAATAAAAAGAGGGTAGGAGGAGTTAGAACAAAAGGTTTCTAAGGTCCCATTCATATCTAATTTTGTACAAGTACGTAAACTAAAACTTGATTACTTGATTAGTGAAAATTTGTTTTATGAAAATAATGATGTTGTCTTATATCTGGAGGGCATTTTAAATCTCTCTATAGATATTAAAGGTTTCTAAAAATTACAATTTCCCATCTAGATTCTAAAAGGATACTTATTGGACTTTAACTATATTAGATTAGGCTCACCAAAGGTACTATACATCCACGTCCAAAATAAACACATTTTCACCCAAAGATTTTACTGATCCCAACAACTAAGAGAGAAGGATCTGGCTGTGATTTAATTATTACTATTTCCTATTTTAAATACTTAAAAAAATGGTAGATTGTGTATCCAAGTCCTTCAAGAAACAGACAATAAATGTGATTAAACATGCAAAGATGTTATTAGATGACATACATATGAGAGAAAATGGGGAGGAAGCCAGAGAGAGCTGGGAGAACAATCAGTGATGCCAGTTTGACCACAGCTGAGGGAATGAGGCAAGGAAGGTTGAGTGGAAGTGTCCTAGGCTGCCGAGCAGTCCAAAGAAAATTTGTCAAGTCCATCAGGAGTCCTTGAACCAATGTTGGCCTTTAGAAGAGTCCAGGAACAGTCTTGCCTTAGTATCCAGTCTGTTTAGGGAAGGGGGATAAGTATGGGTATCCATGCATAACTGGGTATCTTTGGTTTATGAACTTCCTTTAGTTAAGATCTTTAAGGCACATTCTCAAGGCCTGCACAAATTTCTCTCCCTTTGACTTTTCAATATCTTAGGAAGTCATTTCTCTAGGTCTCAGTTATTGGCCTTCTCCAGGTGAACCATCAAAAGAAGAGTATAAATTCTAATTCCATAATTTTCACTTACTCCTTCTAGAATTAACTTTCTTCACATAATGTTGGCTTCCCTCCTTGGTTTATCTTTTAAAAAGTTGTTGTAAAACATGATTGGAAAGCATTTTGTAGAAAAGTTTATAAGAATAGGTTGGACTACAGAAATCATCACAAATCTATTTGCACTTATTTAGTGGACTAGAAGGCAGTGGAGTATTAAGATAACATTTTTCTCCTATCTTGAGAGCTAGGCCTGGCCTTACCTTTGCTCACAAATTCTAAAAGCCACAGAGGGAAGATAGAGAAGACTCATGGGAGAAGATTCATGGGAATCTTTATGTGTCTTCTGCTCAGCCCTCCCTTATGTTAGTTTCTCTAAGGATGCAAGCCTTATCTAAAGAGTGTTAGAGTCTCTAATCCAGATCTTTAGGTTCTTGTGCCATGCCCCTCTTGTTCTGGAATGGACTTCCCCTTATATTTTAGACATTGACACTAATTTCAGGAAATGTGCTGCTCCAGCAGTCAGGTTTTAAATCTAGAATCCTCATGTGTATTTACAGAAATTCGCTTTCCTGCAATTGCTCTCTATTAAATGCCTGCTGACAGTTTCTTGTCACTTGGGAATGTGTTGCAAATGGATATAAGTCAATTTGGTCATGCAAACTCTCTTAAGTTCTTTTTAACAACAAACAATGAAAAATCGTAGTTACCGAAAAGTTCGAGTTGGCTGAGGGCATTCCTCCCCAACCTTGCTATCAGATTTTAAAGAAAGCAAATTTCAGACCAGATTTTGCCACACATACATTTATTAAACAGACATTTATTTGCAAGCAAGTTAATACTAGCTAATACAACCCGTTCTGTAAATTAGATGAAGTCCTTACTCTGTTTTACGTTCTTCGACCATAGCTTGAATGACAGTATTCCACAGGCAGGATTCGGGTCAGCATCAGGGCAAGAACAATCTTCAGTGGCTAGATGGACACAGGACCAATTTGGAACCAAGCCCTGGGTTCCAAACAGAAGGTACAGGCTCTATGCCTCACTGTATTCTTATATTCTCTGTTCATGCATGAGTAGGTAGTGCATTTAAAATATTTTGGCCAACCACAAAATTGCATATCCTTAGTTTCACCAGCAAGAGCATTCAAACATATTAACTAGCCATTGATTTCATAGATAAAACACATTTTTGAAATTTATTTTATTACCCAAACTTCTGGTGCTGATTGAATAATGTGTAAGGGAAGAGCAGGTAGTTGTCACCATTAGAGTATGTGTACATTTTCTGATTAGATGCTAGCTGACTCTCAGGGCCAGCTGCATTTGTGATTGGTATACCAGTTAAAGCTGGGCTATAGCTTAACCTAATGTAATACAGTTGGGTAATATAACATGGTCTGTGCAGAAGTATCTCAAGGACATTTATAGACATTATAATTAGATTTCTCTTTTTCTTTAGGGGACCCTAGAGCTCTTTATTCTTCCTATCAGCACCTCTGTCTCTGCTACAGGGATATGAGTTGTCCTTAATGTACTCTAGCTGTTGACAAGAAATGCCTCTCCTCCCTTCCTACCTCATCTCCCTTTTTCCTCTCCTTTTCTCCCTGCCCGACTCTGAGGAAAGCCAATGGTTTTCTGCTTCAAAGCCTTTGCCCTTCATCTTCTCTCTTTTCCTTGGCTCTTCACTTACCTAGCTCAAATTCATCCTTCAGTTCTCAACTTGAATGTCACCTCAGCAGAGCAACCTTCCCAGTGTACCTCATCTAATTCAGTTGACTCTTCTCCCCAGTTACTTTTTATGACATCACCCAAAGTGTTTCCTGCATATCACTTTTCATATCTGTTTTAATTTGTTTGTCATTTTATTGTCTTGTTAATAGCTTGTTTTAATTGTTTCTTGTTCATTGTCCTGTTTTATTTTAAGGGCTAAGAGATCAGATACTTTGTTTACCTTGTTTACTATAAAGGTTTACTACTCCTCAGTGACTAGAGTAGTACTTGTACCTGGTAGGTGCTATTAAATATTTGCTGAAAGAACATAGATGGTCTCATGCACTGGGCAGGAGAAAGAGACCCTATGATCCTTCTTATATATCATTATTAAACACTTTTGCTTACAGCAGCCAGGGTTTTTCTATTTATTCATTTTAGGTCATAAGGCATCTTTGGGGTCTTCACAAACCAGATATTTCTTTACATATCACTAGATTTTCATTCTTAACTCACAACAAACTCCCTTCACTTTCTGTCTGTGAGAGTAAGATTGCTCAGCTCTATGGCTTGTACAGGTCTTTTCCCACCATTCATCTAAGGTTTTATACCAATTAAAGATGATTGACTCTGAGCTCTAAATTCAGCCTTTTTGCTTTCTCTGTAAAAATGAATCTCAGCCCCTCAAATAATTTTCCTTTGCTGGGTGGCTAAGTGTTAAGTTTTGCCAAAAGAGGACACAGGAGGAAAGGGTTTTGCTTCCTTGTTCCTGGTTTTTTATGCACAGATTTACTAGAACCAAGCAACCATATAGAATGTCTGTTTATCTCAAGTCTGTAGGCAGGATGCACTGGATAAATGTTACAGTAGAATAACGCTGGGTTCCTAATCTTAAATTCTTGCATGAGAATTCAGCATCTCAGTAGGACTATGCTATCTGCATGACTTGGTGCCAAATCATTTGTTAACAGTTTCTTCTAACTTGTCAAAATCTATTGACATTGTAGCAGGAAATAAAAAATGTGTACTCATGGTTCTTCATAAAATTGCCCAATTTGTAAATTGCTCTGTGAAGCATAATTCATTAAGAGGACTCTATTGAGAGTCCCTAGGTCATAGGGTTTCCAATAAACATGACAAAAGGTATGGGGTAAATCAAAGCTAAAGCCTTCATCAAAAGTAGGACAATTACAAGTAACATAGCCAGTGCAAAGTGATTATCATCTATAAATAGGCAAATGGATAAACAAAATGTAGTATATACATATAATGGAAGATTATTCATTCTTAAAAGAGAGTGAATCAACCTGGAGAGCATTATGCTAAGTAAAATAAGTTAGGTACAAAAGGTCATATGTTGTGTGATTTCACTTGTATGAAGTATGTAAAATAGATTCATAGATAAAGTGGAATGGTGGTTGCCAGGCGCTGGGAGGAGGAGAGAATGGAGAATCATTTAGTGGGCAGAGTTTCAGTTTGAGAAGATGAAAAATTTTTAGAGATAGCGTTGATGGTGGCACAGCATTGTAAATATATTTAATGCCACCAAATTAGACACTTAAAATAGTTAAAATAGCAAAATTTACATTATGTACATTTTACTACAGCAAAAAAATTAAAAGTGACCTATTCTAAAATGAAAACTGAATTGGGCATCTTGCCCTGTCCCCTTCCACTTCCAACAACACACACATTCACTTCACCCTGCCTGAATTTTGTAGGTTTTGTGAACACCATCATTTTGCTCTGAAAAAAAAGGGGACAAAATAGCTCCCTAACTCCAGAATGTGGTGTTTTGTTTTTGTTTTTGTTTTTGTTTTTGTTTTTACATAATAGGCAGTTTACTTGCATACTTTAAAGCACTGCTGTCCAATAGCAATGTAATTAAAGCCACATGTATATTTGAAAATTCTTTAGAAGCTACATTAAAAAGATAAAAAGAAACAGGTAGAATTAATTTTAATGTTATCTTATTTAATCCAGTATCTTCAAAATATTGTCACTTTACTGTGTGATCAATATAGAAAATTATTAGTGAGATATAATTATTTTGATCATAAGTCTTTGAAATCTGTTTGTGTTTTAGATCTATGTCACATCTCATTTTGGACTAGACATATGTGGCTAGTGGCTACCATACTGAATAATGCAGCTTTAAGGGCTTCAAATGAGAATAATGTTCTTCAAGTAGAACATGTTTTAAAGAATTTGATATACGATATTTTTCTACAGTACAATGTAAGAGTTATCATATGAAAAGTTGTATCATTTATTTTTTAATTTTCCAATTAGAATTAGAAATGGTATATGTTGATGACATTTCATAGTTTAATTAGCAGTCTTTTTTTTCTGGTAGCACATAATATAATGGTGCATCTTATCATTACTGACGATGCAGATTCTAAGAAATACAAATCTTAACCCTCAGAGTCTCTGGTTCTTCCTCCATAAAATGGGGGCAGTAAAAGGACCTATGACATAGGATCATTATGAGGATTGAGTAAGATGATGTGTGTAAACTATTTTGCAGCTTCTAGAGGCTGCCTGTGTGTCTTGGCTCATGGTCTCCTATCTTCAAAGCCATTGCTCTGATCTCTGCTTCTGTCAGTCACATCCCCTCCAACTCTGACTTTCCTTTCCTTTCCTCCTTCACTTTTAACAACCTTTGTTATTACTACATTGGGTCCACTTGGATAGTACAGGATAATCTCTCCATTTTAAGATCCTCAAATTAATCATATCTGCAGAGCCTCATATGAAATATACATTTACAAGTTAGGAGGTGGCTATCTTGGTTGATGGCGGGTATCGGGGGAGCAAGCTTTATTCACCTCCCACATCAGGAAAGAGTAAGTTTTTGCTTTATCTTGATCTCTATACTCTCTCCCTGGAATAGAAAGTACCCAATATGCTAAGGAGACTGTTCTTATTGGTGTGAGGTAGATTGGTGCTAAAGACCCAGTCAGAAAGTGCTAAAGCAGCCATAAATATGAAGAAAAATAATCAGGATGTGCAATGTCATTTTGAGGTGATCTCTGTACCTGCCTCTTCTCACTTATTTCCCCAGTTTGGAAATAGCTCTCCTCACATCTCTGTTATTTTTGCACAAAAAGGCTGGAACTTACTCTCAATGCTTTTAGAGCAGTGGTTCTCAACCTTGGTTGCATGTTGGAATCATCTACAGAGGGGAAGTTGCAGGGGTGCTTTTCAAAAATACCAGTGCACTTAAGTGAAACCAAGGATACCTCCAGCTGGGGCCTAGGCACCACGATTTTTAAATATTCCCTGGGCGATTCTATCGAGGAGACTCTGGTACAAAGGGAGTAACAGGATTCCTCTTCCACAAGCCCACAGAATGTTCTTTATCTTTTCGTTTCCTTTACTGAATAATGTTTCATTTCAGTCTAAGTATCTCTGGAAATCAGTGGCCTTAAAGGTTTAAGAATTTAAAATGTTTAAATTGAGAAGGTGTTCGAGGAAATCGTTGAGAGGATGTGGCCAACAGTTGACTGCAAACTGGACCTGCACCATCAGAAGCTTCATACCACCTTTTCTGTCCTTGGATTGTGTGTTCTGCCTGCCTTCCCCACATTGGAAGCTTCCCCAAGGACACAGACTTGAGAGAGTAAGGTGGTATTGAGACTATCTGGATGGTATATGTCACTGAACCCAAGTAAGGCCTCTTTATAAACTTTTAAGAGACTTATTTGTCTCAGAGCTGCCACAAACAAGCCTCATTTGGAAGTTCCCTTTCTTAATAAAACTGCCACCTACCTATCTGGAGTGACCTGTCTCTTTCTCAGGTCTCTCCTTGCCCTCCAGCTATTGGGCCAGTTTGTGAAGCAACAAAGAACCCTCAGGATTATCTAGTACATTCTCCTCCCTCCAAAACTGTCAATGGTTAATCCATAGGAGAAGAAAATTTATTGAATCCATTTTGAACTCTTTCTTGCAGAGCAAATATAAGTGAATAATTAATAATGTCTCTTGAACAATTACTAATCAAGTAAGCTTCTGTTAAGATTTTTTCTGCTGGGAAATTTTTCTTTGAATATTCAAAGGATTAGTGTAGCTCTAGCGTCTCCCTGGACAGTTTAGATTAGTTTATTTAAAAGCTTGGGGGTGTTTTTGGATCATCATCTCTCACTCTCCCCCCTCAGTTAGAAGGCCCATTCTCTTTCATCTTCATGGACTGACATCCTATCTCTCTGTCTCTGCTTATATCCAGTTACACCTCCTCATTAGCTCCTTCCTGTTCTAGATATAATCTTTTTTCTTTGAGCCTCCTTGGCACTCTGTATCCTCTTAATGGTATTTCCCTCACTCTTCTTTGCACTAAGTAACTTTGTATTTTCTTTTTCCCTTGGTAATAGATTATACATTCTTTCTAGGTAGGAATTATATAATAAAATTCACAATTTTTTGGTGCCTATTTTTTCTAGCACAGTGGTGCAGGTAAAAGGGACATAAAAATTTGCTGAATTGACGTTTTATCTTGTAAGTTTGGTCAGTGGCAATCTTCCCAGTTGGATAAAACCTTGGGAAGAGGTTAGGTTTCCCATTACATAGGAAGTCACTGGTATACTAGGTTCTAGGCTCCTGGCAGCTCATCAGTTTTCTAGACCAGAGATACTCAGAACATGACTGGAAAGGCAGATGGGTCATTTAGCATCTAATCTTAGGTTTGCATCTTATTTCCAGATTGCATTACTGACTGAATTGTAAACCATTTAAACTATCATGTGGTTTTGTTTGAAGTTGATTGCAAATGTAGTTTCAGGTATGGAAGGTAGGGAATCTCCTAACCGCCTATATTTACTGCAGAAAATTTCTAGCAAAAGGAAAAATCCATAGCCAGGAAATCTATTCCCTTTCCCATCAGACCTCCTTGGACTTTTCCCATCTGCCATGCTTTCCTAGCCCTCATTTCCACCCCTCTCACCATCCACTGCATTGTAATTCTCCTAAGAACTGCCAAAAGCCCCTACCATCACTCCTTGTACTCTTTTGTGACTTAGCTCCGTGAGGCTGAGAAATCCAAGATCTGAAAAGCCTCTGGTTAGATCCAGGTTTCACCAACCTGTCAACAGACTTCCCAGAAGAAAAATAAATTCTGAGCTCCAAGCTGGGGGCTGGCAAAGGATAGACCTCCCTACACTAGGGCAGCTCTGCCAGCTGAGACCCATGAGGATAGCAGCCAGGAAGCCTACACTCCCAAGCAAGTGAAGAGACAAGCACCTGCCCATTTATGGTCTCTGTCACAAAACTGGCAGCTGTTGAGCTTGGGCACTATAGAGCCCTCCAGATTCAAACTCACTGAACTCCCAGAGGGAACAAGTTATGTATTCTTTCAAGCTGACACCCATGCACAAGGGGTGATGACCATAGCATAAGGGCAAGGATTCCAAAGGAGTTGATTAAATCTTAACTAGTGAGTATATTTTGAGTGTGGGAGAAAAGACCCACCATGAACATTTCAACTGGGCTTTGCAAGAGATTAACCTGCAGGGAACAGTGTCACCCCTGTACTGAGTTGGGTTCCCCCCACCCAATCCAATTATGTTATACTAAAAGCTGTAACATGAGAGTAGCATGGCAATGCATGAGAACTAAAGTTTTTACATGGACTCCCTAAGGGCTATCACAGGCAAAGCTGCTCTCAGTAGATTCATCATTCCAGTGATTACTTCACTTTCCCTGTTACTCCCTCAGTTCAACATCCTCACCCACCTTCTGTGACAATGGCCTTAATATATCCTTCAGGCTCTTCCTATAAAACTCAACTCTCTCACATTATAGTTATACTAGGGTATAAATGGTCTGTAATGCCTTAATAAACCCTTTATCCAAGACATTTTTATTTTAATGAGAACCATTTAACTAAAGGTATAATTAACCCCCAAAGTAAAATTTAGAACAGCAAATGGAATGATGTTGGATCTCAACTTTAAACCAATGATAGAGGAGAGAGGAAAATAGGTAATGGAAAACTGATTATAATTACTGATTCAATAGTTCTACTAATTAGCAGACTGATACTGGATTTGAAGATGACTTTGAAGATCTATATTGTATCTGAAACAGGAAAGGCAAGTGTCCTGGTGGAGTCCAGAGGTGGTCCATGAGCCCTGGCTCTGCCATTTACTCGCTGGATAATCTCAGGCAGTTCACCAAACTATGAAATGGAGATCATGTGGAAGTGATTAACGGAATGTCTGCAGTATAGCAGATGATCAATAAATGTGGGTATTGGTAGTTCTGAACCCTCATTAAGTCAGCATTTATACTTCAGAGAAGCTTTAGAGTTACCTCTAAACTTGGCATTGAGTTCTGGAATCTGCTACAAAATTCAGAATCTTTGAGAACATAATTTATTGCTTATTTCTTGTACTGTTGCCCCTCCCTTCTCCTCTGCATCCCAGTGCATTCATTGTGCAGGGCCTGGCACACAGGAGGAACTCAATAAATATTTGTTGAACAAAGCCTTTAAACCAAACCTCTTAACTTATTCTTAAGATATACTATTTCTTCTCAGGAAGATAAGAATTACAGAAGCATCACTCACTAAGACTCCCGACAAGAAAAAGCGAGCTATGGAAGCATCCCAGATTTCCAGCAGGATGCCTTGGAAAAGAGCAGGAGAGGGCTCAGTTTGCTGGGGGGACTGAAGCCTGACAGGCTTGGAGAAAATTAGGAAGACAGCTCTTTCACACTCATGTAAGGACCTAAATGTACTAGTTCATAGAATAAAAGTCAGAATAAACAGTATTAGAAACACCCAAAATCAACCTCAGGCCCAGAGAGTTTGTGGCTAGTATAAACTCAGATAATGACAAAAAGGCTGGGACCAGGGTCCAAGGTCTGACTCCTTATTCAGCGCTTTTTTTTTTTCCCAAGACAATGCTGGGGTTTCAAAAAGATATTGTAAAGTACATTTTTTTAAAAAAGGCATTTGCGATGCTGTATTTGAAACAGGAGAGATGAAAGGGATAGATCACTCCTTAGGGTATGAGGTGTAATGTTAATAGATAAGAGTCGTATTTCACATCAGCCTTCTCTAATCAAGGAAATTGATCTTTAGTGTGATAAAAAAGGATAGTCCAAAATAGTGAACAAGTAATTAAGTTTTAAGATTGGTAAGAAGATATAAGGAAAGGGCTTAATCCATTTAATTGAATTCGAGTCCCCAGACCTAAAGAAATTCCATTTCAGAATACTGAAAGGACTTGCAGCTGTTGTAACCTGCTCCTGGGAGAGAGTGTTATTACCTGGCTACTTGAAAGGAAGGGTTAACCAGCTTCCTGGGGTCAACAATTACTACAAGGCCAAAAAAGAGTCCCATGCAAGCCTTTCCGAATCTAAAGTTCAGCAATGTCTACTCTACCAGGTGTCTCTGGTTACTAAATGAGCTAGCTAATTCCTTCATAGAATCAGGGTTTTCAATGACTGCAACAGGCTAAAATGAGGCAGCCAAACCAACAAAATGAAATTTAACAGAGCATGTAGAAAGTTCTACATTTAGTATTGTTTTTAATCTATACAAATACAAAACAGCAGAGATGTAGAGTGAGAATGATTCATTTTCAAAAGGGTTATGGGGATCTTGGTTGATGCCAAGCTCATTGTCTTTGTGTGATACAGCCTCCAAAATGGCTAATGAAATCTTAGGAAATATTAATAAAGGCATAGTGTTCAGAATAAAAGGAGAATAGTGTTACTGTACTTTGCTAGTCAGACTTCATCTGTAATATTCTGTTCAGCTCAGCGAGTGTTCAGGGAAAAGTAAATTAGATAATACAAGATCTAGAGGCCACGTCAGGTGACGGCTTAAAGGACTTGGGAATGTTCATATGGAGAACAGAAGGCCTTTCAATTTTAGTGACTTAAAATATGAAGGAGACAGTCATTTTGCTGTGTGGCTTTATAAGGCAGAACTAAAATTAGCTACTAGATGAAGGCAAACTTTTATCTAATATTAGGGAAAGGAAACACATGTCAGTTGAATACCCACCATATGCCCTTTGCTGTGCTAGGTGCTTTATATTAGTTTGTCATAATCTTTCTGGATATTTGAGAGTGGGGGGGTGATAAGCTCCCAGTTACTGGAAGTCAGATGTCCACCTCAGCACAGCTCATTTAAAGCAGCGGTCAGTCACCCCTCTTCCACTCCCCAGACTTGGGAATGCCATCCAGGCCCCAGGGCTTTCAAATCCCCACTGGATCACTGACTGAGTCAGGGGCTGTTTGGTCTGTAATTTCCTAAGCGAATATTTCCTAGTCCTGTGGGCCTACATCTGATTAGGATGTGATTGTAGGACATGCTGGGAGGTGGAGGAGAGCCTAAGAGTTCCATGAGCTTATGAGAGTTGTGTGACCAGAGATGAGAACGGCTCAGGAAATGATACTCTATGTGTACATTTCTTGGTCAGTGCCATTTTCTTCCCACACACCTGTAGCTCTAGAATTACTCAAAAGTGGAAACCCTCCAGCCTAATGAATGCTTCTGGCCAGTGAACAGTGTGTATCAGCCACAGTCCTGGCAAGAACCAGAATTCAACTCAGAAGATTCCAGTTTAACGAAGGTACCATTACACAGGTGTGAATAGGGAATTAGCTAAGGAACCTCAAATGTGCCAGGCACACTCCAGCCTCAAGGCCAGGTACTTGCCGTCTTCCTATTGGCCATGCTACCTCCATTCGTATGTACATGGCTCTTTCATCTCATTCAGGTCTTGATTATGCCAGTTCTCAAGTGGGCTTTGCAACTGCTGCTGCTCAGTGCTCCCTTCCTCCTGCTCCACCTAATGTTTTTATATCACCTGATATCATCTGATTTTTATATTTTAATTATTTGTTAATTATCTGCCTCTACCCACTAGAATGTGGGCAGAGATTTTTGTCTGTTTTGTTCATTGCTCTAGAACAGTGCCTGGTCCAAGAAAGCGGCTCAATAAATATTTGTTGAATGAATTAACGAATACTAATTGGACTTATCAGAGGTCATAGAAAGCACTGCCTAGGAGTGACAACTAATCTATCTTCCTTGTTTCAACTTGCTTGTAACACTCTTGCCTTTTGGGTGAACCCTGCTGAAATGCAGAGAGCTTTCATTTGGCCACAAGAGGGTGGTGGTGATTAGTTTTTCATATCCTAGAGCCTTGTTCTGAGACAATTCACCCTCTTTCCCTCAGTCCCCCCCCCCAAAAAAAAGTAGGACAGGGTCATGTCTGCAGCCAAAAGCAAACATGTACTGTGTCTCTTCTACCCTTACATTGCTATCCAAGTGAAATTCAGTATAAACCTGTATCAAGAATGGGGCTGAAAAGAGAAAAGGTCACCAGAAAGCAAGAGCCTAGGGAATACGTAGGTGGAAGGAGCTGCCAAGGTACCTTCACCACTTAGCCTCAGTAACCTACAGAAACCACCAGCTGACTACATTACCTTGTATTCTGTGGTATATCCCTCTACCTCCCTTCCCTTTCCACCATCAACACCCAGTTGGCTGTACCAGCAAGAGTGAGCTCTTGCAACACAAGGTCTAGACTCAGGATTCCAAACGTTACCACCCTCCAGATGCCCTAGAAAAGAAATACAAACTCTCTAAAGGATTATTTCATCTTTTACTAAGTACCTGCTTTGAATAGACACTTGCTAGGGGCCATTTGGGATGGTACAGAATAAAGGGTTCATGTGCCCTATGGCCAAGACACACAGTAACGACACTATAAGGTAGCAATAGGCAGGGCACTGAGGGAAGTCCAGAGAAGGTATAGGAACATTCAGAAAAGGGCAAGTGTGGCTGTCTCAGAGGGATGGATCAGAGATGAAAGGGAGGGATCTAAGGAGGCATTATGGAAGACATGACATTTGAATTAGGATTTGAAGGATAGGTAGGTACAAGTTGTGTTTGGCTATGCCTACTATGTCTAAAGCACTTTCTGATTTTACACACAGTTTTTTATATGGCACTTAAATTTTAGGGTGATTTTCTTCTCAATTGAGAAGAGTAACCATCTGTGTACACGAAAAAGGTCAGCTTTTAAGGACATCTCACTCCTATAAGATATAGCCTTATAAAATAAAAGGGCTTTAGGGAGGGTAATGTGTTGGTAAAATATTAGACAGAAGCAAGCTTTATACCTACCTAGTGGCGCCTCAATTAAATACCCTTTGTGTCAACCCCAAAGCTAGCAGAACAGAAAAGCTAACAAATTAAGCCATAATTTTTTTCTCTACTTTTTCTTTTTATGGAGCAGAGAATGGAAGTCCTGGAAATTATATATATATATATATATATATATATATATATATATATATATATATAATCTCATTGTAAGTGCAGCTTTTCTCAACTGTGAGTGCCTAGTGAAGCCCCAGGACTCACAGACCAAAGTCACAGACCCACACATGAACTTTTGTCAAACGTACTCTTTATTTCAAAGGGAGACACTCCAGAGGGAAAGCAAGGGAAGAGCAAGAAATGAAGAGGTCAGATGACAGAGTAGCAGCTTTGAGTCAAGTCTCCTACTTCCTTCCTGGCCCATCCTCCACACACACAAAGCAAAGCCATGCCCCCGCCCCTGCCCTTCACTGGGTTGTGGTGTGAAACCTCCCAACCCCAAGTCATTCCAGACTAGTGTGGTAGAACTTCTTCCACCTCTAGAGTGAGGAGGGGAAATAAAATGTCCCTCAGCCTCTTCAATGTGTCCCTGCTCATGATCATGGGAAGGGTATTCACAAGAAGGTCTGGGTTTATGTACTGCAGGTAGAAAAGCACATAACTCAGCAGCCTAATGAACATCATGACCATGAAGACAAGACACCGGAAATGCCTGCAAAGAGAGATTCATCGTTAGCATGGGTTAAAGAGACAGCTTGGGATCCAGAAATAGGAGGAGAACCTCACATTATTGAATGACCCGTGAATTACCTTTTTCAGGCAAAACTGTAGGAAAGTGAGAGATAGAGACACAAAGGGTGAGGGTAGGAGATAGGTGATAACAGAAGATTGATGTAGTGGTTAGAAATTGAATATAGCCCTCCTGACATTTAAGCCCTCCAACTAAATAGATGTCCACATGGAAAAGTTGGAGGTACAAATGAGAAGACTTTCTAAGTACTATATATGGAGGAGGCCTTTTGGGGATGTCAGAAAATATCTGTCACATTTGTGAGTCTCGTGACCAGTGGTCTTCTTCAGGTCTACTATAGCAAGAAATTCTAGAATTTGAAATAAAACTGGCCATCTCTGACATTAACATGCAAGTAAAATTATTAGGATTAGCTTTTTCTAAACATTAAATGCTGAAAAATTTTCAGAGCAACTCAAACGATAAAAAGTATGTGTGTGTGATATGTATGTGTGTTTTCTTGTTTGCACCTAAGAAACTTCCACCCTGAAAACTGACTTTTTCAGTTTTCAGCTATATTGCAATGTCATAAATTAAAGCTATTCTTTAAAGTGCCACCTGAAGCATTTTAGAATCACTCTCTTTATTTCAAAAAGAAAAAATTTTAAGGTACAGAGAATTCAAGTGACTTTTTTTTTTCTAAAAGAACTACAATATAAGAATTAAAATTAATGCACCCTGAACATTCTTGCCAGAGGAGTGTAGCAGAGATTACCAGGTTCGGGGTCTGAAAAATAGAAAGAGGCCATAACAATGGAATCATAGAATGGAATGTGAAAGTGAAATGCAACCTGCAGCCTTCATCTTGAACTTCTTAGAAATAGCCACATTCTTCAAACACCAAGTCCTGTTTAATTTTGGTGTTGACAAAAAGAAGGAAGAGTTGGGAGAAATCTGGACCTGCCTGGTATTTTCTGGTTGGTGGATGTGTTTATTCTTTTTCCTTATGCTCTTACAAGTCACTTGCTTCTACAGAGTAAATAAGACCTAGACCGGGGTGGCAGAGAAACACAAGATTCTATCGCTTACCTGTACGAAAAAATTCTCTTCTGTTTCTTAACAACCGTCTTCTCCTGTGGGAAGCAACAAAAGCCACAGCTGTGCCTGTCCACATGCTTACAGAGAGGCAGTATAGTAGGGTAGCTAAGAGCTTAAACTCAGGAGGTCAGGCTACCTGGCTTTGAATCCTGACTCCGCCACTTTATAGCTGCCATAGTGCTGAGCACGGTACTGAACCTCATTATTCCTAACTCTAGAGTTAGTAAGAAGGTAAGTGAGCAGGGGGAAAGGGGCAGAAAAAATTCTAATTTGGGATGAGAAAGACTTACCATGTTGTTTTGAATGGTCTCTACCAGAATTGACCCACGTTTCACTACATTGGAGGAGTTGTTCTGAGTTTTGAATCTGTGTGAAAAAGATCAGATAATAATTACAGTACATAATCTGAGGGGCTGATGGAAGTGATGCAACATCTATGATTTATTTCCTAGATTCTTGATAACATTCACAATGCTCAATATTCAAAATTCATAAGGGCTCAGCATACGAAGAACCAGTAAAATGTGTTCCCTTCTCACGAGAAAAGAATCATTGAAGATTAACCCCGCCATAATCCTGATGTAGAATTCAAACTGCAAAAAGTCTGTCTCTTGGTGGCAGTTCAAATCCCAGGTCAGGTCTGATGTTCTCAGCTGGGCAGCTCACAGACTGTGCTGAGCATGCATGGTTTAGAGGTCAGCCTGCAGTTGGGGCAGAGTTTAAACATAAAATATGAGACTCTCCATCTCTGGCTCTTTGCTTTTCATCTAGAAGCTTTGACTGTCTGGAACTCTGTCCTCTGTTTTTTAGCTCAGGAAGACAATAGATTTTCTTCCTGTGTTTCAATTTCCCCTCACACATGAAGTTTAGCCTCCTTCAGGCCAAGAGTAATAAAAATAGAGAAATCACCCCTGCGATTTTTTTCTTCCGTGTGTCACCTCACCTCCAGAATCTGCCTGTTTTAATTCACTCTCCAATGCCTTCTAATTGTTCATTCGTTTTGTTTTTCCATCCAGAGTTTAGAACTGTTTCCTGCCAGAGGGTCAGGTCTAGAAAAGCTTACTCAGATTTTTCATAGGAATAACTTTTCATAATCATCAAATCAAGGAAAAAAGAGAAAAGTGGTACACACTCCAGGTTCTGGCCATGTAGAATAGCTTATATTAGACTAGATCAACTGTCAAAGCAACTACAAAAACCAGACAAAATGCATTAAACAACTGTTTGAATGCATTGAAGAATGAAGTCAGAAGGTGAGGGGATACAAACCCTGAGCAAAATAAGATGTACTGAGGTGAGCTCCTCATTTATCCAGGCTTTCCCAAAGGGAACTTGCCAATTTGTGGTAAGAAATTCTAGTAAAAAGAAGCCAGGAGCCTCTTGCTCCAAAGAGCAAGTGGCAGCATTAATTGGCTGAGGAGACAGAAGGTGAAGTTCAAGACCACCAAAATGACTATGATTTGAAGAGAAACATCTGAGTGGGGAGGGAACCATAAAGAAATGAGTTCAAATATCCACATGAACTGCCCTGTCAAGTCTGTGCATGAGTAGCTCCAGAGTCCAAGAAAGGCCAGAAAACAGAAGATATCTAAAGAGCTGAGCAAAGATTGGAGAAGGCATGCAGTGCTGGGGGGTAAAAGTGAGAGTTTAAGGACTGTTAAACATGAAAGGGCACTGGTACATTTCCAAGAGAAAAAAAAAACAGCATGATTTTTTTTAATGCATACAGAAAGAGCACTTAATAAAATTTAGTACCTGCTAATGATTAAAAAAACATTCAGCTAACTCAAAATAAAAAGAAAATTTCTTAATCTGATAAAGAATGTGTATTAAAAACCCATACACTATACTTAATGGTGAAATATCAAGCACTTAAAAAGTCAAGGATGTCACACTGTGACCCCTCCCTCTAGCCAATATTGTACTAAAAGTCTTAGCTAATTCAATAAGACAAGAAAAAAAAATAAAAAGTATTAAGATTAAAAAGGAAGACATACACTGTTATTATTCATAGATGGAAACCTAAAAGTATCGACAAACAAATTATTGGAATAAGTGAATTAAGCATTAAAATATATAGGACTAAATCTGATGGTAGGTGTAGAAAACTACAAAACATTATTGTGAGAAATTTAAAAAGATCTAAATACATGCAGGGAAATGATGTTTATGATTTGGAAAACTCAATGTTGTTTAAGCATTAATTAGCCTCCAAATTTGTTGATAGATTTCATTATGTTTCAATAAAATTCTTAGCAAGTTTTTTTGTAGAAACTGAAAAACTAATTAAAAATTTATATGGAAATTCAAATGGTCAAGAATAGCCAAGATAATCTTGGAAAAGAACAAAAGGTTGCAGAACTTAAGCCATCATATATCAAGATCAATTATTAAAGCTACAGTAATTAAAACAGTGTAGTATTGGCACAATGATAGAAACATAGACTAATAGTACAGAATAAAGTATCCAGAAATAGACTCACACTTTCCTTTATAAGTCAGGTAAATGTTCATCACCTGACTTATAAAACAAGGCACCACTGAAAACTCATTGTTTCTTTAACAAATGGTGCTGGGTCAGTTGCTTATCCATACAGGGGAAAAAACGATGCATCTTGATCTCTACCTCACACCACAGAAAAAAATAATAAATTGCAGATGAATGTAAATGTAAGTGTAAAAGGAAAACAAAAATATAATTCTAGGAGAAAGCATAGAATAGTTTTATGGTCTAAAGAAAGCACTAAGCAAAAAAAAGATTAATAAATTTGATGATTAGATTTCCTTAAAATTTAAAATTATGGTTTATCAAAAGATTTCATTAAGAGAGTAAAAAAGGAAAGCCATAGAATAGATTGTAATACCTATATCTGGCAAATTACCTTATCAAAAAAAAATACAATAAACAGGAAATTAATAGGAAAAAAGACTGATAATCTCCCAAATAGACATGTCACAAAAGAGGATATCAAATTTCCAATAAACATTGAAAAATATATACAACATCATTAGTAATAATTAGTAATAAAATATAAAATAAATATTATATATCACTATATTCTTGCCAGTGTGGCTAAAATGAAAGAGACTATAAATGTCAAGTGAAAGTGAGAGGTTGAGTAACTAAAACTCATATAAATTTCTCATGAGGGGAGATTTTGGTACAGCAACTTTGGAAAATTGTTTGGCTTTAACCAAAAGTAAAATAAACAAACTGTGACATATGTATACAATGGAATACTGTGCAGTCATGAAAAAGACAAAACATAGCTGTACGCCTCAACATAAATGAATCTCAGTGAGAGGTTCACAAAAGGGAAGTATTGAATTCATATAAATTTCAAAAGCAGACAAAACCAATAAAAATGGTAAAAGTCAGAATAGTGGATACCTTTCATGGGAATATTGACTTAGAGGAGGGCACAGAGCCTTCTGGAGTATTCAAACGTTCTATATTTTGATCTGAGTGGTGCTAACATGTGGATGTATGTGTATAAAAATTTGCCAAGCAATATGCTTAAGATTTATGTACTCCATGTATATAACACAATATAATACATAACACAGTTTAAAAGTATAAGCAAACAAAAGGAAAAATATGTCAAGTTCTGAGCCATACATAAGTCTATAGATACAGAACATGTGTAAAGGGGTATCGCTGGGGACAGACACACATATGGAGAAACACTGCTAAGTCTCCTGGCCTCTTTTTACTAGAATTCCTCCTCTTATGAAACTAGCCCAAGTCAAGTTTTCAAGAACAACACTCAACTGAGAATACATAAAAAAAAAAAAAAAAAAGAAACCTTTTAAACACTGATTGCTAAGAAAGGCAAGAGAGAAGCCTGAGTACTGATGATTTTTCAGTCTAGAATATGGAGTAAAGGCTGACTTGTTGGTCTGAGAAGTACTTTGCTCTTCAAAGACCACCTGGAGACTGTCACCTCAGTCCATCAGGGAGGTCATTTGTCCAAACTTACACTTCCTTTTCAAGAAGCAGCACCTCCTTTTCCTTTTCCATCTGCCTCAGGATTTCCTGGTATTTCTTCCCATGGAAATAAAAAAAAATTGTCATAATCAAGAATTTCTATGTCTTTTACTACAGTGTCATTGATGAAAGATTCCCCTAAGACTAATTTCTAATATTTCAGATGGTGCATACACATGTGCACGCACAAGTATGGCAATGTCCTAATAAAAAAAATTAGGAGACCTTAGTGACCAGATGAATAGATATGAAAAAAAATTCTCTCTTTGAATCCTGCTTACATTCAAATCCCAGCTCTGACTCTTACTAACACTAACTGTGTTCTTAGAGCGCATTCCTTAACTCCTTTAAACCTTTGTATCCTCTTGATTATAACAATTATATCCTCATAGAGTTACTGAACAAAAATTATTAAGTACGTTGAGTGTTTAAAAATATCATACATGCCAGTGCCCGGTACAAAGTAAATCCTTAACATACAACTATGTTGTCGTTGCTGTTGTATAAAATGCATTTTCATTTTTCCCAGTGGCAGATAACAATAAACCAGGGAACCCATGGCTTTGGAGAAGTTCTGCCTCTACTCTCACTTTCCCCCAGAGGCAATGTACCTTTATGTAGTGGGCTTGGTCCTCACAGAGCTGATACACAGATTGGTAGTTGCTCTCTATCCAGAAAGAAAAGAAATGAACACATCTCATCAGTTAAATCAGAACCAAGTTTGGCTGCTCTCTGAGACCCTAACATGTACATTGGACAGTTGGCTGGTTACCTAGCAACTTCTTACTTAAAGGGAAAACAGCCACATCACAAAGCAGTGACCTCATTATTCATGTGCAGGGTCTATTTTTGAGTAAAGGAAATTGTTTGCCTAGGTTGTCAAATGCCTAGGTTGTCAAATGCCTCTGGTTGTGAAACACCAGATGTTTCAGGGCACTTGGGTTTGGGATTCAACAATAGTATGTGAGTATTTGAGGTAGAGGGGTGTATAAGAAATAATAAGACCTATACTTTTAATATAAGCTTTCTTTCCCTTTACTTGCATATAAATCAGAAATTCATCTGCCAGATGTACTTGCTCCTCCATTTCCCATTTCTCAAGCTATTCTGTTCCTAAAACCTTTGGGTTCTCCCCCATTTATATCCTGGACAGACTCTCAGAGGAAAAAATACTGCCTCTACCTTGACCAGTTTCTTCTCTTGCTTTGCACAGGACTTTCTTGATTTTTGTAGTTTCATCTATGGAAGACAATGAGTGACAGCAGAATATTAATAGCATTCCTTTTGGAAAGCAAATGGGTAATGATCACTCTTTCTCTAGATCAGCAAAGAGCCTGATAATAATGGCTATTATATATTGAAGACATACTATAACAACCTGGGTGGGCATTATTATAAACCCCATTTATCAGATGAGGAGACAAAGGCAGGAAGTTAAGTGCATAACTTGTTTAAAAGCAGTGGTGGAGCTGACATTTATGCCTTGGTCGCCTGACTGCCTAATATGTGGGGCTAACCATCCTCTTTCCTCCCATCTGACTGGCCAAAGCTCACCAGCCTGTTCTTCTCTCTGTATTCCAAAGGATACACTCACATGTCATCTGAATGACATAGCAAAAGAGAAACCTCAGGCCTCTTTTTTAGAGAAAAACATGACAGCAGGGCTCTGGCTTGGTGGGCTCAGCCAAATTGCCATATTTACTACATAAATCTTCAGAGAGCTTCCCAGTAGGGTTTCTGCCCTCTGTTGGACATCCAATTCCTTCATTCATTCAACAGATATTTATTGGGCATCTACTATATGCCAGGCACTGTTCTAGGCACTGGAGAAATAGGAGTGAAAACACAGACAAAAATTCATGCCCTCATTGGATTACCTTCTAATGGAAGAAAAAGATAAATTAAAAAAAATGAAACTTCCTTGGCTTATAAGCTGTGGGTTGGAAAATCAAGATCATTGACACATCCCTGTATAATTGTGGAAGTTAGTATTCTCTTCCTATTTGAACATCTGTATTTTTGTGTCATTTAGATCATAAACTTCTTGAGGGCAGGTCCCAACAGCATTCAGAACTCTGGGTTCTATTGACTGATGGGTGATGAGCTCTCTGCAACAATTCTCTCCACTTATTTGTCATTGCAGTAACCTCTGCCACTAGTGTGACTAATAATGCTATGAATGCCCTACTATCATGGGGTAGAGAAAACAGGACATTGGTTCACCTCTGATAAATATACAGATAGATATATCTAGCCTGGAGGAGTCCTTGAAAGCAGTTCCTCCCAAAACCTAGAATTAACACAAAATCTCTCAGAAAATCTCTAGGTTTTTCTACTTACCTTTAGTTCTGCTAATTCCTGCTTTGAGGTTCTTTTATCAAGGCCGATATTCTTAAATCTCCATGAAACCTGAAATATCTCCAATATCATATAACTGAGTACTGTACACAGACATGAAAACCTGAGATAGTAGCAGGCTTGAGGGGAGGGGTGGTCCTCAAGGCTACAGAATGAGATTTCATAATTTAGATCTCAGATAGAAGCTTAATAAAAAGTGTCTCCTTCTCCCTATGGAAGCTGCCTGACTTCATGTGAGCTGAACGGACCTTTTTGTTCCCATACCATGTGGAAACAAGGGCATAGGTGGGAAGGAGGGTAAGAAAAGAGGGAAAAGAAAATGGGGTGGAGTGGTTGGGGCAGGAAGAGACAAATCTTTCCTCCCTCTACAGCCCTTTAGCTCTCTCATCACTAATCTGTACTGCCCTGAGAACTAATGGTGGTATGAATCAGTATGTTCTAAGAGATTCAGAAAGCTTCAGTGAGGAGGGAGCAAAAAGATTTGCTGGTTTCTCTTTCTCCAATTTTTCTGAGAGTTCATGAGTTGGGATGACTCTATTGTGTTTCCTAAGAAATGAACCTCTTTTCAAGGGTGGACTTATTCTGGGATCCTCGCAAACCTACAGCTCACCTTACCTTCTTCCGAAGCTCTACTACATTCCTGCTTAGAATCTTGTTACTTTTTTCCTGTGAAAGAAAGAGATGAAGAGACAAACCTACCCTGCTCTTGTATCTTCCCCCTGACTGGGCCACTGAAATAAGATCTGAGAATAAGTATATCAACTGGGAAAAATGCACTCTGGCTTTACACAGAGGCTCTGGAAAAAGAGGACCCCATGTCGAGCACTTCATTCTTAGAGCTATGATAAAACAACTGTCATTTCTAGATGCAGAAGCGATGACAACACGATGATGATCCCTGGGAAAGAGAGAACAGCAGACTGTGAGCAAAATATATCAGATGGGACTCTCCCAAACACCATCTTACCAGCTTTGCTGTCTTGAATTCCAGGTCCCTTAGGCTTTCTTCCTTCTCAGATACGAAATGGTTCAACTCCTCCCTCTCTTTGGTTCCTCCTAGTAATAGGGTGATCTCTCTTTCCAGACTGAAAAATAGAGTCATCCAGGTGTGGGTCAGTCTTAAGAAAGCTGCCAGGACCTCAGCTTGGGAAGCTACTGCCAGGGTCTCAGGGAGCCAGAGTGACTACCAAATGCAGTGGCTATAAAATGTCAACCTAATGTGGAAATACAAAGCCTATGCATGAAAGTGAGGGCATCACATGTTTCAAGGTTTAAATAACATGCCAAGAGTCAAGGACAAAGAAGTAAACCTCCCTCCCACCTTATCTCTGTCCCAAGGGGTATTCTGATGTGAAGCCCTTTGCTGACCAACAGCAAAGACTGACTTTTGAATAGTTTCTTTTTTCTCTAGAAATTTTCTGAGAAGAAACTGTTTTGCCTTATCCAATCTCTGCAGGTCCTTTTCAAGGTCTGAATTCAGGTAGTCAAGGTTCTGTTTTGTCACTTCTACTTTCTGTATTTCCACCATCTCCTGTATACAAGAAAATCATTTTCATTACTAAACTCAGGACAGGAAAACACAGCAGCGCTAAGGAACTTTCCGCCACAATCCCATTCAGTCCCCCATCTTCCCTTATTATTATGTCTGACCATGCCTACATTTGTAATTTGTAATTTCCTGTGATAAATTGATTTCTACAGTGTTTCGCCTAAAGTAAGTTCCTGGAGTCAAATCACATTTTAATTTTACACATTGCAAATGAAACCCATTAAGACAAAAATCTTTTAGGAAGCTAAAGAAATGCATATTTATATGAATAATTTACTCTAACTTACTTGTTTTGAGAAAAATTTGTATGCCAAAATTTATAAAGAATTCATATCGACAACACCAAAAATATTAAATTTAAAAAATGAGCAGAGGGGACGTGGTTCCATAATGTAGCAATTAGCGTGTCTGCTTTACACGCAGAAGGTCATGGGTTTTGCCCAGTGGAGCCACAGTCCTTGGTCTACAGCCATGCCACCCTGAACAAGCCCAATGTCTGATCTCAGAAGCTAAGCAGGGCCAGGCCTGGTTAGTACTTGGATGGGAGACCACGTAGGAAGACCAGGTGCTATATACATAACAAACAAACAAACGAATAAATAAAAAATGAGCGGAGAACTTGGATAGATATTTCTCCAGAGAAGACATACAGAAGGCCAATAGACATAAGAAAAGATTCTCAATGTCACTAATCAGAGAAATGCAAATTAAAACCACAATGAGATATCACATCACACCTGTCTATCATCAATAAATTAGCAAACAACAAGTGCTGATGAGGAGGAGGAGAAAAAGGAAACCTTCTACATTGTTGGTGGGATTGCAAAGCGGTGTAGGCATAGCCTTTACAAAAAAATAAAGTTCTTCAAACACTTTAAAATAGAACTACATTATGACCCAGTAATTCCACTTCTGGGTATTTATTCGAAGAAATCCAAAACACTAATTCAAAAAGATATATGTATGCCTATGTTCATTACAGCATTATTTACAATAGCCAAGATATGGAAGCAACCTAAATGTCCATAAAAAAGAACGAAAACTTACCATTTGCAACAACATGGATGGACCTAGATATGTTAAGTGTAATAAGTCAAAGAAGGACAAATATGATTTCACTTATATATGGAATCTATAAAGAACAGTATAAACAAAACAGAAAGTCTCATAGAGATAGAGAACAAACTGATGGGGGGATTGTTGAAGTGAAAGGGGTAAAAGGAGTAAGAAGTACAGTTGGTAGTTACAGAATAGTCATGAAAATGTGGAGTATAGCATGAAGAATGTAATCAATAATATTGTAATAACAATGTGTGGTGCCAGGAGAGTACTGGACTTATTGGAGGGATCAGTTTATAAATTGCATAGATGTCTAACCACTATGCTGTATACCTGAAACTAATATAAAATAATGTTAAATGTTAAAAAAACAACTTTTTAATTAAAAAAATTTTTTTTAATTTTATATGGAGTATGCAGAATTTTAGCCACACCTATAAAGTATTTAAAGATCTGCAAGGGAGAGGATTTCTCCAGTTTTCTTTTATTACAATCTCCGAAGGAGTTTATGTTGAATATTTTTCTACCCCAGTTAGGTTGTCACATGGTCTGGGTGGGGGGCAAGGATGAGAATGAATCTTTTTCCCAAATAAGACAGATTCACTTTTTGAAACATTAGCTTTCTCTGAAAACCCCACCATTAATATGATGAAGTCCAACGAACTGAAACCAAAGTCTCTTCTCCCCAGGAAGCCTCCCCAGGCTTGAGGAGATAGTGCCTTGCACAGCTGAGGTTTTCTTCCTTATTATCACTCTCAACTCTTCCCATAGTAGCTCCTCTGCTGAATTCTTGACCATTCTCCTTACTTACACAATCACCAATGGGTCCTGACCAACTTTTCCACTGTCTGTTCTCTAAAACATTACTGCAAACATTGTTATGGAAACAACGTTCCTAATGCCCAACATAGTAATGGGCCCAAGAAAGAGCAGGCCAAAAGTTTGTCCAGGCAAGATAAAGCCAAGCAGGAACCCAGGACTCCTAGATCCCCTCACTTTCCAGGATCAATTGCAATATTTTGCCAGATTTCAGTAAACCAGATTATATTTTTACTTAAAATCTCATGAATGAATCCCAAGGGAGTATAGACATTTTTTTGTTTTCACTTTTCAGGCTTTGACTACTTTCTCCTCCATAGCCTGCATTTACCCAGTCACAGGTCAAGTGCTAAGGCTTCTATTGACAAATATGCTGAGAGTTTATTTCTAGCCCAGAATTTCAGAAAAACTTAGGGGGAAAAGTAACAGAAGAGTCAAAGAGTACTAAAAAGTTGGCTGCCTGATTTCTATTAGTCTATTGTCATCCTCCTTTCTAGCAAGCTCTAAATGTTACAGACTGAGTTGATCCTGAAATAGCATCAGAAACAGCAGTGTAGACAGCAGGATACAACTCCTGGAAGGAAGAAACAGACATCAGTCTCTCAAGGATGGCATCTCCTAATCATTGCACCAAAATTAAAGTTCAGGACCAAAATCAATCTAAGAAAAAAATGGAATACCCAAACTCTCTTCTTTCACATTCTTCCTTCTATTCTTTTTCTTCCCTTTTGAAACATTTTTTAAATTCCCTTTTTAATTATTTCTCCAACCTCCTCCTTTCATTGTTCCCCCTGTATCTTTCCTTTCTTTCTACTCTCTTTACAATCAAGGCCTATGATGCTGTGCTCTGTGCTCACCCTTTCTTCCCAAACAAGATTTCTTCTGTTCCCACCAAGATTTCTCCATAAATATCAGAACTTTCAGAAAAGGTATCTACTTGACGATTGAGTTCTCCACATATACCTGGATCTCTCATCTCTAGCTGGGTGGGGCAGCATGTCATAGTAGGTATGGGTGGGTGGTGTGGCAACAACTCTATCATCCTTGCAGGCAGAGTGAGAGTAGAGTTTAGGATAGCTTGAATCTCTTTCTCAACAGCATAAGATCTATGGAACAAATTTCTAGACATTTTGAAACTCTTCTGTAATAGCAATCAGCTCTATAGAACATATTTCCTCATTTCCCCAAATCCCTAAGTCTGGCTGTAGTTGAGATCGCTCTCATTTTATTTCTATTATCTCTGTGTGGTAGATGTGCAAAAGGCTGTGCCCAAATTCAAACCATTCATTTCTTTTCAATGCATCCAAGCAGTTTGAGGCAGTAAAGTCTGAGAGCCACCAGGAAGAATCTGAGATGTCTTACCTACAAGCCAGGCAAGCCTTTCCTCTCACCAAGTTGGATTCTTGGAGCTGGAAATCAAACTCTTCTATTTTCCTCAGACTGGTACTTACAAGATGTTGAGAGAGAAAGGAGTGATGTCTCAAATATGGAGTATGTGGAGGTAGAGCAGGAAGGAGGAAAAAGGTGTTGAGTCTAGAGACCCAGTTCTACTGCCCACTCCTTCAGAATTCTCTCTTTATTTTTTGAGGTCTTAAGTTACTGAACCAGTAGATGGAATTTTACATATCAGTGTCACTCCACTAAGCAATTCTGGATTCTGCTCTGTTGATTGAGAAGATGAGGCAGGACACAGAATTGGAGAGATATCAATGAAAGTGTCTGCTTGGATTTCAAATCTGTCTATTTCTGTTCCTTACACTTAATTCACTCCTCTATGGGTAAATCTAACCATTTTCACATAAATTGTACTCATCTCAAGCACCCAGAAAGGCATTATAGAACACTGGCCCTGTCTTTCCACGAAAATGTCTTTGCCACACAGTAATATCTATCATAATCCTCCTCTTAGCTTAGCTCAAATGCTGCTGCTTCTACACCTTCCCGGATACCAAGCCCAGAATTCTGGTAGAATGAATTCTTCCAACCTCTATTCTCCTCTTTTGGCATTTTATATTGTATTTAGGAATGTATGATTTATTTAATTACAGCCATTTTGATTTCCCTTTCCGGTTATGCTCCAGGGGCCCAATTTACACAGAATTTAATGAGAATGGTGCTCCCTAGAGTTGTTCAAGAATGGCCCAGAAAATAGAGAGTGAAAGTAGGCTGAGTTAGATATAGAAAGCACATGAGTTTCATTTTATCCTGGTACTTCATAGTGCATTACCTTAGACAAGTTACTTAATTTCTCTGAGCTCAAGTCTCCTGGCTTGTGAGATGGGAATCATTCCTACTTCACAAAGTAGTAGTGTAGATTAAATTAAATAATATATATATATATAAAGCTCCTGACACAATGCATGACATACAGAAGTCTCATCCATTCTTCAACACAACACATGTTTAGTCTATCTCATATTATTTTTGTACATATGCTGAATGTTTTTTAGGATAAATGAATAAATAAATGACTCATTCCACTTTCTGTATCTAGAACAGGTGTTATTCTTCCTTTCCTTCTAGCACACCTGCAAGACTATCACCTGTATACTTGCATTAGTACACTCTCATGAGCAGAACATTGCACCATAGCAGAATTCTCAACAGAAGGCCATGTCTCTCAGGAGGCTGATATGCAATCATTGAGGATACAATTTGAAAGCTTCTGTTAAATGTCCAGAGCAGTAGTTGCCTCCAATTGAGAATCACTAATAACAAACATATTCCTTCCATCATACCTCCTTTCTTTAAAGAAACTGAACAAATTCACCTTCTTCATGAAACCTTCTAAAAGGAACCCTTTTTAGCTTATTGCCCAAGCTGACAATGTGCATTTTGAAAGCGATCATGTTTCCCTTTTTGCTTTGATACCAAGAAGCAAAATGCCACATTGAAAGCCTCAAATTTCACTTGTTCATTGTTGATATAAAAGAAAGCAACTGACTTTTGTATATTAGTCTTGTAGATTGCTACCTTGCTATAATAAATTGCTTATTAGTTCTAGGGGTTTATTTCCCTTGATTCTTTCAGATTTTCTACATAGATGATTATGATGTTTGTGAACAAAAACAGTTTTATGTCTTCCTTCTCAGTCTGTATAGCTTTCATTTTCTTCTCTTGCCTTATTGTATTATAAAGGATTCCAGTATGATGTTGAAAAAGTGTGATAAGAGGAAATATTCTTGCCTTGTATGTGATCTTAGTGGAAAAGCTTCAAGTTCTCAACATTAAGTAGGATGTTTGTTGTAGTTTTTTGTAGATAGTCTTTATCAAGTTTAGAAAGTTCTCCTCTATACCTACTTTGCTGAAACTTTTTTTTCATCATGAATGGGTGTTAGATTGTCATTATTTATTTTAGCTATGTTAATAAATTTGCAGTAATAGCTCATCGTAATCTTAGTTTTCATTTCCCTAATGCTTAATGATGGTGAACATTTTTCATATTCTCAATTGCTATCTGTATTGTGTATTCTCTTTGGTGAAATGTTTCTTCATGTTTTTTGCCCATTTACAACTTGGATTGTTTTTTATTGTTGATTTTGGAGAATTATTTATACATTTTAAATACAAATTGTTTGTCAAGTATATGATTTGCAAATATTGTCATCTGTAGGTTTTCTTTTCATCTTAACACAGTTTTCACAGAGAAAAATCAATCTAATGTCAACTTTTAGGTTCTTTTTTCTTTTATGGATCATGCTTTTCTTGTCATGCCTAGAACTCATCACCAAACTCTAGGTTCATAGGGTTTTCTCCTATGCTTTATTCTAAAAGTTTTACATTATTACCTTTTACATTTAAATCTATGGTATATTTTTAATTTTTGAGTAAATGTGAGATTTATGTTGTAGTTCAATTTCTTGCCTATGGATATCTAATTGTTTCAGCACCATTTGTTGAAAAACTATCCTTCCTCCACAAATTGTTTTTTTACCTTTGTCAAAAATCAATTGGTCAGATCAGGAACTTTTAGCAGTTTTAGCTGGGTAGATTCAGTTGAGGTGATACAGCAATTTGTTTCTACAATAGGCAAATCCTATTATAAGTGGAAATATTTTTCTTTTTCACCAACATAAGCAGAGTATAAAATATAATTAAATACATTTTTCTTGGCTTCTCAAGTAACTCTATTAGCCCTTAGCTAGTACAGATGTATGACTAATTAGTAAAGTGTATTTGGATCTCCTTATAGCATATAACATATTTTGAAGTTGTGAGTGTGTGTTTATATGTATATATAAATTTTTAAGAGTATGGACCATGTGTTCTTTTTCCTTGGTTTATCTCTGCACAGTGCATAATCCATGATTGTGAACCATAGCCAAACACCCTCCTTCTTGATATAGTTCCATTCATGTCATCCTAGCAAATAGAATGATATCATATATATCAAGATGACAAAGGTCTTTTTTAACACCTCATTTTTTTAAAGTGAATCTTAAAACCACCCCCCCACCCCTGAACTTTCCATGACTCTTTCTACATTTAGCACTATACTTGTAATGATGCATCAGGGAGCTCTAAGCTTCAGCAGCGTAGAGAAACAAAGAATTGATGGCTCTTATTTACTGTTTTTTCTCAACAGCTTAGTTTTATTGAAGACTGCTCCTGTTTTATTCCAGTTCCTGAGGCTATAGAGGAGGTGATTTGCTGATTTGCATCGCTACAGAATGCAGTTTTAACCTTTTTTGTTAGGAATCCCACAAGTCCAAAGGATTTGTATCATGTTATTTTAGTTCCCTAAAGATAACAATTATCATATTATGGCAAGAAAAATTGCTGCAGTGTCAGAAATTAACTTTGTTTTTTGATTAAAGAGAATTAGTTTTTAGTCACTAAATTATATACCTGGAAGAAGATCAAAAATGTAGATTTAATGTTTTAAAGACCTTGTATTTCTCATTTTACATACAAATATACAAAAAAACCTTATGATATTTAGAAGAGATCCACTTATTTTGTATTTTGTATAACTTTTCATAAAATTGAGACTAAATTGTCAATCAAAACTAATAGAATAAAATTAAATTGTCCTACATCATTAAGAGAGAGTTGTTCACAATATAGCAATAGAATTGCACAATTTGTAATCAAAATGTATATTACCAAGATTAAAATATAATTAATGGCTTAATTACCAAAAACGAAAAATATTCTTTCCAATCCGTCATGACAAAAAACTTTTTTCATGATATTTATAATATCTGGGAAGGACCTGTATTCTAAGAATCCCTGGATTATTTTTAGGACACTATGGCCATTAATGATCAAAATAATAACAATACTGGATTCTTGAAAACTTCAAATCTGATTTCTCCTTTGTACAACCACCTATAATAAAGTGTATTGTTGAAAATTTTGCTAGTGTCTTGTCTCTTATATTAGTTCTATTCACTAAAAAAAAAAGGAAATTTTAGTTAGACAATATTAGGTATAGCATAATAATTTCTGTGCAGCAACAAGGCATAATCATATAAAACAATTTGGGGAAAACAACCACTTTGGCAAAAACCACTTTTGAAAAACTGTGAATGGTAAAATAGATCATGCACCCATCCTACAAGACATTAATCCCACTATACAACATACTCTAAAAAATCTCTTATACATGTACCCCAGGAGAGAATGACAATAATTTTTAAATAGCCTTGTTAATAATAGAAATACTGGAAGTAGCCCAAATGTCAATCAGCAGTAGAATGGAGATATAAGTTGTGTTGTGCAACAAAGAAATAATTTTCAATTTTACTCAATAACATGGATGAATCCCCTAAACATAAAGTTGACCAAAGAGACAGATCACAGTTGAATGTATGCATTCTAATTTGAAACATACAGAGTTCAAAGTATATTACACTAAACATAAAGTTGACCAAAGAGACAGATCACAGTTGAATGTATGCGTTCTAATTTGAAACATACAGAGTTCAAAGTATTTTAGAGTACATATGTAGGTAATAAATTTACTAAGAGAAGAAAGAGAATAATTATCACAAAATTCATTATAGTGGTAAATATTCTGGAGGCAAGAGGGTTTGAGATGAGGTTAGGGTATAAGAGACTTGTGGAGTATATTTTGTTTTTTGGCTTGGGTACATGAGTGTCAACTAATTAATATTCCTTAAACACCATGCATGTGTTTTTATATTACATTATTCTACAATTCACAATAAAACATATAGAAAAAAGGCATCTGCGTTTCAGGTTTTGATGTCTAAGTTCCCCATTACCTGGAAGGGGAATGAGGGCGAGGCATTCAGAGTTAATAGCTGAACAAAACAGAAATGGCCCTTCCTTAAAAGGCAACCCCCAGACTTTTCTCCTTAGTCCAAGTGTAGTGTAAGCTTGTTGAAACAATCACTGTGGATCTGCTAAGATGGGAAAGTAGGCATGGTGCTAAGCAGAAGTAGGAAGAGGCTCATTTCCAAAAAGGAAGATTTGGTCAGAGTTTGCAAACTGCCAGCAACGGGGTGGGGCTCATATCGGTCATGAATATGTTAGGCTTGACCCACACCTGTTTATAATTTTTTAGCTAGTTGGTAGAAACTTTGAAATAGGAGATTTCATGTAAAAATCTTGAATTTCAACTCCTCTTGAACACTCCAATTTGATAGCAGCAGATACATATTTAAGTGGAATACTCACTTTCATTCAGCATGGTTCCTGTGATTCCCTATCAGCATATATGAAAGTTACAAATTTACATTAATGGACTGACCTTTGAAGGCATGTGTAGTACCTGGTTTTCAGATTCAATGAGTGACACAAAATGTGGTTCGTTTGCTCCCAGTAATCCAGGAACAAGACTGGGCATAGAAGAGGCCAAGGGAATGCCCATGGAGGCTGGACACTAAGTGACATGGTCTCTGAAGAAGCGGTGAGCACATGGAGAGACTTGGCTCAGTCGATGTGGACATAGAAGCCATATGGCTGCTCCTCAGGTCTCACAGCAGCCTGAGTAGGGCTCCTGATACAACAGAAGGAGGAGTGGATAGAGGGGGAGGAAGTCATAGAAACACTGATAATGGGCACCTCACTGATCCTGAAAAGGTTTCCAGTGTCTTTCTCCCCTCCCATTCAGAAAAATGAATCTTGTATTTGCTGGTTTATCTTCTCTCACTCTTTCTCATTTTTTGTTTATTGCGCCCAGAAAAGCTCAAGGTGACAGGAGGAGGAGGAGGGAAATGAAGAAAAGAAGCCAAATTGAACAAATAAAGAACAGAGACAGGAGGAAGGAGAGAAAAAGTGAGCTGGGTGGAAAGAGTCTGGGAGGTAGCATGACAAATGAAAGGGTCTGACAGCCAGGTGGTGAGCAAAAAAGTTATGGAAGACAGAATGGTAAATACAAGGCTAATTTCAATCATGAAATAAGTAGGCTCCTCTTGATATTTAAATTTTAGTTAATATTTTTGACAGACACAAGTCAAAAATTTCTTGCTATTTGGTGATAGGTGGGGGCAGGAATCTGAATTCTTCTTTGAATCTGATGCTGATACTTAGAGAAACAGGACGATGAGGGTCTAGGATTCATAAGTGTACCCCATATTGTGGAACGCAACAGACCCAGACTCTCTGGAGTAAAGGGGAGGATTTTTAATTAAGGGGGAGGAACCCATGCAACTTCAGAACTATGCAGATGAAAAAGCAGATCTCAATGGAACAGATAAGATGTGGGTAAAGTCCTGAACTGAAGGGGAGTCAGCAAGGGTGATGCAGGCGGTGAAGTGAGCAGTCAGCACTAAAGCAGATGCTGAGTATTCTCGCTTCATTTCTATATTGCCAGCAAAGGTGGGAGGCTATCATGGTTGAGAAAGAAGTCAGATGAAGGCAGGGAAATCTTGAGCTTAGTCACTGCTGGAGTCACTAAAAAGCCCTCACTATTTGAGAGAGAATATTTGGTTAAACATTTTCCATTTATTTGCCTAACCTGACAATGCCTTGCTGCTGATTGATGGGGATTATTTATTTGGAATATGAACAAGTATTGATTTTTGTAATTGCTGTACTGTCAATCATGTCACTCTATATATTGGAAGTCAAATATTTAAAATTAAGCTCATCTAAATGTAAAACACATTTGCATAATGCCCATTGTTTGTATGATACTTGAATTTTGTCGTTTGTGCCAATGGTGTTCTTTGCAGTTTTTTTCTTATATCCAGGATATCACCTAGGATCATACATTGCATTTAGTTGTCATGTCTCTTTAATCTCCTTTTACATGGAAGAGTTCTCTGCCCTCTTTTGTCTTTCATGACATAGATATTTGAAAAGTATAAGCCAGTTGCTTAGAATGTTCTTCATAGTACATAATATATACTCTTTTTACTACTAAGAACGATACAGAGAGAATCTTAGTGCTCAAGGGACTTGTGAAATTATTCCATAATGCTTAATTTTAAAGATGAGAAAACTAGTCTACAAGCTAATTTAAAATTAATTTTAAAAGAGTAATTTGGGCATTACATTTTCATTAGACAGTTGGCATGTAAAGATATGTTTGATGAGGGCTGTAGTATATTTAGAAGGTTCCATGAAGGAATCAGGAAACTGAAGGCTAGTAGGACTTGTATAGTGAGAACGCAGAGCATCCGGTCCCTTATGAACAAGGTGCTCTTCAGTTGCAGATTACTTTTCCCAAAGATAAACATAATATCAGCTCTTCTAAGACCTGGCCACTCCCTTATCAATTGTGGAGCCCAAGTCTCTTACTTCTTGAATTTGGCCGAACTTCTCACTGTTTCTATAAATAGAATGCCGCAGAAGTGAGAGTGAGTGGCTTCTGAAGTGAGGTTAGAAAAGGCCACACAGCTTCTGCCTGTTTCCCTTGGAATTGAGCCACCATGCTTTGAGGAAGCCCAAGCAGCCCATGGAAAGCATGAAAACATCAGGCCTACAGGTCTGGCTGAGCTCTTTGGCAATAGTCAATGCCAACTTTTCAGCCATGTGATCAAGAAATCTTGAAAGTAGGTCCTTCAGCTCCCAGTTGAAACCCCAGAAACATTAAAGAGAAGAGAATAGCTATTCCTACTGGACCCTGCCCAAGTTATAGATCTTTGAAGGAGGTTATCATGGTTAAGAAGAAAATATTATCATTGTTTTGCCAGCTAAGCTTTGTGTGTGTTTGTTATGTATCTGTAGATAACAGCTTTAAGTTAAAAGGATGTCTAACCTTCAGATATCACCCTATATATTGGAAGTCAAATATCACTCTATATATTGGAAGTCAGAAAAGAAGGCAAGAATTCAAGAGTGAGGTGCTTAGAATCCTTTCAGATACAAAAACAAAAACAGTGTTTCAATTCAAAGACACCACAGCTGAAGGGACCTGATCAGAAGTTAAACGGAGGGCTTTTTACATCTACAGGCCCTCATAAGCCAAAAACAGGTGTCACACCTGAAAGGCTGAAGCTTAAAAACTGTCATCCCAAGCTCACAGCATTGCTCCAAGGACCTTTGCTGGATGCGCCCTTCAACTATCTTAGTCCTTCACACTAAAGACCACATCCCATCCTTGTCCTGCTTCTCTGGTTTATAAAGACTGTCTTTCATTTACTCTCTACCTCACCCTGAGGGTGTAATTCCAGGTAATTGAAACTGGGACACTTGAAAATGTGAACCCTCTACCATATTGTTCCAAAGTCAACAAAGGCAATAATAGCTATCATGCCTAAGCCCAACCCAACTTCACAAGAGTCACTGCACAAAGAAACCAAGTCTGGAAACTCTCAGGAAAATAAGAGCTACTTGGTGACAGACTTCGAAATTTGGGTTAGGATTTTCTCCCAGAGGTCAAAAGCAGCGCCTTGACAGCACTAGAAAGAGCTTTCAATCTTTCTCAAAATTTATTAGCAATTCTTTTTTCTTTTCTCAAGTGTGTCTAGGGAATAGTTGGACAACTTAAGTGTAGTTAATAAGCTGTAATTAGGGACTTATGGTTCCCCTGGAGTTTAAAGCCAATAGCTACAGAATCTTATTAGAAATCTTAATGAATGTTTTTTCTGCTCTGTTTTTATTTACTGGGTGGGGTAGGAGAGAAGCAAAACAGTGATGAAAGGCTTTTGATGGAGATTTTTAAAAAGTTAGGTAACTTACCATTTTTAAAAAAGCCTCATTACAAAAGAAAAACATTCTTTTAATGCAATCTTGTTCAGCTAAATGAATAAAAAATGCTTTTTTAACACTTTTTTATAATTGCCGTTTCTCTTTCTAGCTTTAAAATAAATTAAGACTCAAAAAGATATTCCAGCTTCTAATAAAATCAGTGCATCATGGATTGGGAAAAATATAATCTTGATTATAAAGGGAAAAAGAAACAAAGATTGTCATGGCTAAGAGACAATGGTAATGTCTAATTTCTCAAAGAAAAGATTATTTTTCACATAGTTTTCTCTACACTGTTATAACAGACATTATTGTACTAAACTATATCCTCACCAATCTACCAAAACTCCACAAATTTCATAAATAAAGATTCATTTATTTGTAGTAAGCCTTTTTGGATTTAGGATCAACCTGTTAAGATATTATTCTTGGAAAAAGTGCTATATCAGTTTTAATCAATTATTAAGGTCTTATCATAGACCTTTTGAAATATAGAATTGTTGCTTTGGAAAACTAAAACAAATGTCCTGAGTGAGGAGGGAGGCAGGACAGATACATTTTGCTGTGCAAAGCAATTAAAGAGTTTTTCAGGAAAGCTGATTTTTTTTTCCCCCTAAGTTGTTAATTGTTTTTATTTGCCCTTAATATAATTAAAATGAGAGTAATGGTAAATCTAATTATCATAAATGTTATAATTATTACAGTATCAAAATGCATTAATAAATATTTAATAAAGAAAATGAGAAAACATCACATTCTTTATGAACATTTAAAATTAAGTATTGATAGTAATTGAAAATATTAATGTCTAAACTTCAAATCACTGTTAGAGCTAAGTGAAAATAATTACTTCTGTTTGCTGTATATTTATAAAAATTATCTATAGGTAAGGATTTATGTAACATTAAATATGTTGGCAAAAATGTAAATATTTAGAGTACATATACATAGAAGTTTACATATATAAAATGTGATAGAGGCTGCACATGCATGTATGTATATGTATGTAGATATACAATTTATATATACATGTATATAAATATGCAGTTTTAACAAATTACACTTGATTATTTCTATATTTAAAATGACAAACTAAATTAATCTCTTTTGTCATCTTGGTTTCATTAGTAGGAACTACCAGGAGACATTATACTGAGAAAGATTTGAAGAATATTTGTGCTCTCAGTAGGAGTGAATGTTCTGATTGATTATTGATGTCTGCCAAAGGCATAGCAATACAGTATTGATACTCATTTTATGTATTCCTATGCTGTGTACTAAGGTACAGAGTAACGATTACTGAAAAAACATTTTCAAATGATATTTTAATGCTAAAACCCATGATAAGTAAAAAAGGATTAGTTGGAAAAGTGACAAAAATATGAGGGAGTTAAAAAAAATTCCTCAAATATCTAAGGACATACAAATTTCAATAATAACCACTAGAAGAATTATACAGAGTTAAGTAATAGAAATTACAAAAGCAGGAGAGCTGATTTTTGTGGGATGAAATAAACACATAGAGTTTAAGAGCAGTCTCTTCATCATGTTCCAGGCTTGGCCCTCATCTTTAATAGTAAACCAGAGTAAACTAGATTATGATTTCTTAAAAATAATTACTGAATTAAATGTAATGAAAGTTTACTCCCTTTCCTCCTTATCTTAAAGTTCTCTTTACTTCTTTCCCTGGAAAACACCAAAGTCTTTTCTCAAGGTTTAACTCCACTGTGAAACCTTCTGTAAACCCCCAACACCTAGAGTGATTAAATACCCCCATCTTCTTTAATCTCACAACATTTCATTAAATATATAACCTCTGTTAGAATATGAGCTTCTAGAATTTTGATGGCCCTAAATGGAAAGGTGTCTAAAGGTTAAGAGATGAAAGAATTGTGGCACCTATAATTTCTGTGCAATGGAAAAATTCTTTTCCAACTCCAATGCAACCCATATGTTATTTTATCTGCAGAGGCCTCAAGAATATTCAGAATAGAGACAGAAAACAACAGCAATATGCAAATTGAGAAACAATGCTCAATAAATGAACATTTTGCCAAGCTTACTTAACAAAGCAAATCTCTTAAGAAATAAAATTAATGGGGACTCTGTTATATAACATCTGAACTTTTACATTTTCAAATCAAAGAACAGAATGATCTAAAATTGGCAACAAGTGCCTTGGTATGAGGAAGCAGCCATTTAAGGCCAGACCAGCATGGAGCAGGAATCAATCTCAAAATCTGAGTCAGGAGAAAAAGAGTCTGGAGGTGAAGATAAATAATTCACTAATTTGTAGTAAGAATAGATTAGAATCTAATCCCCAAATACCAGGACATAGCATTTTTATTTATCCTATTTCTATCTCTTTATCAATCTATAATTTAGCTATATTTAAGTTAATTATTGTTCTTGTTCATCATTGTGAGTTTGGGCATTCTCAGTGCTTTGATTAATTTTATAATAATGAGAAATAATATCTCAAGTCTTATCATAGGTGGTAATCTGAATCAAATCAACCTATTCAAAAATCACAAAGGTAATCAATATTCTGGTGCTCAGAATGAGACCACCAGATAAGTGTTTCTTCTTACAGAGTATTCCCTTAACAAGGCATATTTCTGTCTGAGTGTGCTATACACCCTCCAAGGACACATTCTCCTGAATTTTGTACAGTGACTGACATACAGTAGGTATTCAATAAATATTTTGTTGAATAAATAAATGAAAAAAAGGTTTTCGGTCTCACTTTGTTTTTTCAGCTAAATTCCCAAAGCAAATTAGTTGAGTAATTTGATGGTGGTTAAACAACCTATCTTGCTGTTGATAATAAATGTCATACAGTAAAACTATTGGTGCAACAATGACTTCCATTAAATAAGTGTTTTTTGCTGTGTCTTCATATCCTTACACTAAATAACGGATGTGAATGCTGTCTTAAAAAAACAAAAATAATACAAAAAAACAATGACTGTGGTTTCTACAATTTTTAAAATGTATTTTTGCAGAGTGTAAATCTTTTTCAAACCTGATTCAGATTGATTTGGGTGGGTGTCTCAAAACTAGAATCTGAATAGGGGCTCTTAGTGTCAGATTTTAGTTAGGCTGCTTTAAGCATAAATTACTATCTTTCCTCATATATTCTTCTGAAAGCAGAAAAGTAGATATTTTCTTTTCTGATAAAGATATGCCAAAGTCATAATTGCTACTTGAAATGGGGAAGACACTAGAAAAAAATATTTTAATTAACATTTGGCAGATATGCATGGTTATGCATATTTTTGATTAAAGTATTTGGAACTAGACTGAATGTCAACACAATCAGCTGTCGCCATTTATATTGGCACATCAAGGTAAAATTGTAACTCTGATATTAGGAAAAGTAATGAATAGTGACAGTAAAAAGAATACTTTTATTAGTTGGTAAGATGAATTATACACAGAAACCATTTCTCAAATTAGAGTCAGAGAGATGGTTAATGCAAACATGATCAACTTGAAAGACTGAAATGCTAAATATTTTTATTTTCTTTAATTTGATTAAAATTGGCTCTTTTATTCCTCAGGAAAGGTCTCAGTTTTTGAGAAACCATATTTGTCATTCTCATGCAATGCTTTTGTGCAATGACCCTAAGTAATAAAACAGCTCTTGAGCTAGAAATAAAAATATGCTAGCTTGTGAGAAGTCTAACCGAATTCAAACCAAGAGGCAGGAGAGCTCAGAAATGACATTTTAGGTGTAAATGGACTCCTGCCTCCTGCCATATAGTCTGACCATTCGAGAGAGATTTTAATTATAATACTAATTAGACTCTTTGTTGTATGGAATGGAGCCTCGGTCATTCAGTTAAGAAAAATAAGGTGAATCACAAGAACCAACCTTCAGGATCTGAGGCAGGTCTA
Source organism: Macroglossus sobrinus (assembly GCA_004027375.1). Lineage (NCBI taxonomy): Eukaryota > Metazoa > Chordata > Mammalia > Chiroptera > Pteropodidae > Macroglossus > Macroglossus sobrinus. Next base: position 1,094,446 of record PVKZ01000149.1, on the reverse strand, counting down.
TTAACCACAAGCTCCTTGCTTTCACTGTTGGCTAGTGAAGCCTACTCTCATGAGGCCTTACTTTACTGGGCATATCTATTTCACTGGCCTTATTTATAAATAAGGAGGCTAGTTTCTTCTTTAAAGGGCTGTTGTAAGGATTCATGAATGAATGAATGAATGAATTAATAAAACAACACTTAGAGCAGGAGTGCATTTCGGAGGAAAACGTGCAGAAAGAATTATCTATTCTCTTTCCAATTCCTCTTCTCACATACTGTCTTGAAACCACTCCTGTTAGGTTTTCCTACCTTCACCATTCCACTGAAACTGCTGTTATTGAAGCCATTAATAATTTCCACAACACCAACCTCACTGGTCTGCCTTGGCTATCTGCAGTATTTGACACAGTTGACCCTTCCCTCTTCCTTCACTTCACCTTCCCACCCCTGCTTTTCCTCCCAGCTTACCGGCTCCTCGTACTTAGTTTTGCATCCTGGTTTTAATTCATCTCCCTGATCTCTAAGTAGTGGCATGACCCAGAGATGGCCTTTAGACATTTTTCTTTTCTACCTGCCTTCTCCCTAAGTGATCTTCCATCTTATATGCTGGTAATTCTCAAATATATGTCTGAAGGACAGTCCCCTCCACGTTTGTGTCTAATAGGCACCACAATCCTAACATGTCCAAATTGAACACCTCATCTTCTTCCCATCACCCACTTCTCCCATGGTTTTTCTTGTCACAGAAAATGGTAACTTTATCCTTCTGGTTGCCCTGTCAGCCCTGACTCTCCTCTCTCTGAATCCCATTTTCAGTCTTTCAGCAAATCCTGACTGCTCTATCTTCACAACATATCCAAACCTTGCCACCTACTTCTCAAAATTTCCACTACTACTGCCTTAGTCCAAACCACCATCACCTTTCCCCTGGAGTATTACAATAGGTTCCTATCTACCCTGGGCCCCCAACAGTCTCCTCTCAACACAGCAGCCAGAAGGGTCTTGTTAAAAGGACATCAGAATATGTCACCTACTTTCCACACCCAGGGGCTTCCCATTTCACTTTAGAGTAAAAGTTAAAGTCATTACAGTGGCTTATAAACAAGCCCCAACACACAAACCGTCCCTTCCCTATACCGATTAACCTCCAGACTTGTCACCTCTATCCTTATTCCCACACTCCACTCCAGCTATTCCGGCTGCTCAGGGCCTTGGCACTTGATATTTCTTCTGCCATTTCCACATGGCTCACTTTTTGATGTTTTTCTGGTGTTTAGTCTCCAAGAGGCCTTCCTGACCATTGTATTGAAAACTCTACTCTCCTCCATCCTGTCCCCCTTTTCTGCCTTATTATTCTTCATAGCATTTATTACTACTTAATATACTATTTATTTTACCTGTTTGAAAAATTGTTTACCTCCACATGAGAATGGCAGTAGCAAAAGAACAGGGTTGTGTTTTTTTTGTTTTGTTGTTGATTTCTTTTAATTACAAAGTAAGCACTCAAGAAATATTCAAACAGTGATATATATATGATAAATGGTCCACAAATATTAGTAGTAATTATCACCTTGCTCTCTGACCAGTGCTGCTTCCCTGAGCAGGGGCAGTTCATGGGAAAATCTCAGTTACCAGAGAGCACCAGTTAAGCATACTCCCAGAGAGTTTGTCCCTGTGTTTGTGTCATGCACACTGCTGCCCACTCAAGCTGCTGCCACCATATTTAACAAATCTAAATTTCGTACCTGAGAAAGTGCTGAATTGTGTGCTCTGCTTGCCCCCACTCCCCTGTCCCCAGTTCCCCACCCAGAGGTAGGATCTACCCTTGGTTGTGAATAGGGGTGAAGAGCAAAAAATTTTAGAACAATAACTGGCAAAAACAAAGGTCTGGAAGAATCACCAGGTTGTTAACAGTAGTTTTCTCTGGGAGGATATTTTTTTATTTTGTGTATTTTGCTTGTTGAGTTTTCTTTAATAAATGAATAGGAGAAAAAAGTTTGAAAATTTTGTTTTTGTAAAAATGAGAAAGAAAAATTAGATTCAGAGATTCGTATGCCAGCAGTGTGTCTCCAAAATATTTGTAATAGAAAGTGCCCCACCCTAAGAGTGGGACCTACTGACCTAGAGGCAACTGTGTCCCTAGAAAGGGGGTGAAATGCATCCATCTCAACATCAGTGGGCATTAGGTTCACTTGTCATAATGCTGTGATCACCAAGCAACATGCTGATAACTTAGTAGCCCAGGAAACTTGCCGACAGGGGTAGGGAATACTCTGCAAACATGAGCATTTTCTTTATTAAAAATAAATATATTAGCTTTCTGGATTTTGTTTTTAAGATGATGGAATTTTTTTGCAGGTCCTAGCTGAGAACTTACCCTCAAAGCTATTCTATTCAAAAATCCTATTTTAGTCAAATGTGTTTGCCCTCACATGTGCTTCCGTAGACTTGGGCCTTGAGTCATCTGGTAGTTAGAAGCAGATCTGAATTTCTATGAACAACTGTAACCAATTACAGGGACTCTTGCAGAAAAACAAACAAACAAACAAATATTTTGTTGAAACTATGGCAGGGAATAGAAGGGAGACTCCACTGCAAGAAACAAGGGCACCTTATAATAACAGTAAAATAACTAAATGTCACTTTGGTAGATAACTGCCTGTTAAACTTTTATTTCATACAAGTCGCTGCAAATTTTAATCTTCTTCTTGGACGGTGAATGACGAGATTTATGCCAGGCAATGATTCCACAATTTTATTTGCATAAAAATCTCCTGGGGACCTTATTTAAATTGAAAATCCAGGCACCACTATCAGCCTCTCTGCTTTTGGCTAGCACCCACAGAGAGTGGCTCTAACTGGGCTTCCTTCTGCTGCTCCCATCAGCATTTGCTAATTCAGTAAGGCTCAGCCCCCTCCCCTTGTTTTGCTTTTCCTCTGTTCTTGTCATTCACTCATCTTTGGTCTGTCCTGCAGCTTCCCCCTAGGGCTGACACTTGTTAAGTCTCCTTCAGCACTGAGTCTGGGCTTCTGTCTTTGGTCCATCCTTTCTCCTCAGAACCTATAGGTTACAATCATCCTAGTCCTGATCCTAGGCCTAGTCCAGAATGAGAATCATGACTGGAAGCCATTCCCCTAGGCAAATGTATTTACTTTCAGAGTCTAGGAAAGAAATAAAGGCCTCATAATCTTCATTTTCAAATAAGAACTCCAAGAAGTCTAAATATAGTATGTGTGTGTGTGATGGGTTGGGAAGAAGGGTCATCTTTGGATCATGTTTTGAGAAAAGTTTTTAAAGGCAAAATTTATTTTCAAGCTATAGATCATAATCCACTAGAGTCATGACATCAATTTAGTGGGTCATTATCAGCATTAAAAATAAATAAATAAAACAGAATAGGACAAAACAGAATAGTTCAGAATACATCACAAAAAATAAAATGTATTTTTTATTATGAATTAAATTTTTTTTTTAAAAATGGAAAGACCCTGCGTTAAGAGAGAGACTTAGGAATCAGCATAAATAAACATTCATCATTGAATGCTGATTTTGCTTTCCATACTGAAACAGTAGGTGACTTTTTCCTATCTTTCTTATATACACTATCAAGCTCAGTATGTGATTTGCCATTGCTATCGTGATTTTGATATTGGATCTATCCCATTGCAACTCCCCAACAAACATGGCCTTCCTTATTTTCTAGGCTTAATTTGAGATTTAATTCGACAAGTTTACAGACTCCTTTTGATTTAAATAGTATTTATTTGAAGATTATCTTGTGGCATTTTCAATTTAATTCCTTAATATAATAGCAGAGAGAAACAGAAATCTGCAAGACTAATTTTAACTGTTTATCAGATCATTGAGAAAGGATTTAAGGTGATGAAAAAGCCCAGCTAACATCCATTTCTCATTATGGCAATGAGGTTACCAAGGAGGGAAGAGAATGGGCAAAACACTCTATTTTATTGGGTACCTGGGGGAATGACCCCCTCCAAGAGTCTTCTTTCATTCCCTACTAACCAGTGTGGCTAAATATATGTATATAATATAATTATATTTGTTAGACATATCATTACATGATTTTTCTAGATAGTTAGATATAATTGATTTGTTGTAATTTTTCCTTTAAGTCCAATACTCCATGGTCTCCTACCTCTAAGCAATCTTGAGGCTCTTTGTCCCACATGAGAAACAGGTTAATACTGCATTGGAAAAAAGGTCATTTTAATTTCAAATCTAAGAGGTTTTTTGTTGTTGTTGTTTAAGCTATTTAGTAAATTTAAAAACAAAGCTTTATAGAGATAGAAAAGAGATTTCTATATATCAAATCAAATCCTCCTTTTTTCACAGATCAATGTGTTGATAAAAGAATGTCTAAATCTATGGAGAAGTTTTATAAGAAGTTTTTTGTTTATTTGTTTTTTTTGTTTTTTTTTTTTAAGCCAAATATTGGGGACATGCGCAGATGATCTCAACAGATTGAAAAAATGCTCCAGAGAATGAAAGTTTTTCAGCTTATTTCACACATTTAGAATCAAGGAAAAAAAAAACATAAGGAAGGTACATGAAATCTATCAGTGGTAGATTAAGGAGGCAGGAGAAAGCAAAACGAAAAAATGTCTAGGGTTGGATAAAACGCAAAATGGAGGAACACACATTTCTTTTACATTAGTGGGTACAAGGTAGTTAACAGTTAACATTTATAGTAAATAGAGATAGTATGTGGGCAACAAGATAACAATGAAGAATCTGTGGTCTTCTGCTCTGGTGGTCTTCTGCTCTGGTGCCAGTGGTTGTACCTTCAAGGGGTAGGAAAAGAAAATTGCTGTCATTTCAAAGGTATGTTATCCTAGATGCATAAGAAAAATGGACAGAGCTCACTTAAGGTAAAGATTGACCTTTGCTAAGGAAGGTATAGGGCTGGGACATGACTACCTGCTATGTCCTGCCCAGTTAGGAATTTGTGATCAAACCATCCTGTGTGGTTCCTTTTGGTCACTAAGCTTGCCAGGCCCTGCCATGTGGCACTCCTGAACTTGTTGGGTTTATTGCATAACGCTTTATTGTTCACAAATGCCTGTTGGTCTTAATCTTGAAGTCTTAGGTGGGGGAAGACCTGTGAGATAAGACGAAAAGTGGTAAGCCTGAACTTTCGAACAAATTTAGGTTTGTGAAAAGAAGAAAGGAATGAAAGTAAGTCCAGGGGAGAGTGGGAACATCCACTATCCTGGGTTTGAGGTTGCTTTCCTAAGAGAAACCTGGAGAAGGCTTCAGGCTTATTTGGAAGTCCTAACCCACTGCTTGGCTCCATGTCCAAAATGGTGTCAGAATGATGGAGCAGAACCAGGTTATTGAACAGGCAAGCTTAGGACAGTGCTCCTGGCTCCCTGCTGGCCTCTTCTTGCCTACAGAGATGTCCATGCACTCCACTGAAGGGATCGAAGATGCTGAGGGATCCAGGGCAGTAGGATAAAGAGGTTTCTATAAGAGAGGTCTTCATAAAGGAGCAAGCAGCTGGAACCTCAGACTCCAGGGTACTAGGACATGACCTGAGAGGGTCAGCCACACCATAATGATTAGCAGTTAAGGATGCAGATCAGACAAGCCATCCTACAATGGAGATCAGCAAGATCTCCCTCTGCAGGATCCCAGTAAGATGCCTTATGCACCCCCTAGGAAGGAGAGGAGAGTTAGAACACTACCCTAAGAAGGCTGAGAATTTACCCAAGAGATTGAGTCATCCAACATATACGATTCATACCAGCCGCACTAGGAAACTGAACTTTGAATAATCTGATTGCTTACCTAAAAGGAGATTGTTTAAACCCTAAGAGACAGAAACTTTAATTAGCAAGTTAATTAGCAAGTTTCTGGTACTTAGGGAGGGTGGAGGCTTATAGAAAATTAACTACATCTTCTTTGTACATATGAGTATATAGCCTGTGTTATTTGTAATTCTGCTACATTTGCTGAGAAAACACACATGAAACCCCAAGGAAAGTTTTTTTCTTTCAATTTTTTTTTTGCTTGCAAACTATGCTTAGTCAGGGAGACAAAGGGCTGAGTGGCTCATCTACCTAAGTCACCCCATTCCCTGTCCATGAGATCAGGTGTCACCATCCACCCTTTAAGGTTATGCCCTATGGATATTCCTCTCACCCTATAGTAAATCACTCCCCTGGACCTCTATCTCTTCCTCAACTCCTAGTGACTAAACATTAAGGAAATGTATGATGTTCCATAACTGAAGTCCAGAGGTATCAGGCTTAATGCAGTGGCTCAACAACACTGCTAAGGCCCTAATTTTATTCCATTGCTCTGGTTTGTAATCACAATGTCATCTTAACTCTCAGACTGGTGGAAGCTGGCCTCAGCCAAGAGTCACATGCAGACATAACAATATCCTGAAAAAGCGAGACCAATTCTTCCTGTTTCCCCAAAGCCCTCGGCAGACTTCTCCTGAGTCTCATTAGAAGAATTTTGTCACCAGCCTTAGCCAAACACTAGCAAGGGTGATGGAATTTTTAAAAGGTAAAATTAAATTAGTTCTCTTCAATTGGTGTTGTGGAATTAATAACAAATATCTTCTACCCCTTCTCTATTTTTCCAGATCCAGCAATAGGCAATTCATTTCTTCCTATTCCTTGAAGTCTTGGTATATTCTTGGGAGGGAGCTCCCCAACCTCTTTTGAAACCTTTAAGCTGTTAGCATGATGCCGTTCACTGTGTTGAAGCTTCTATGGCTGAGTAGAGGGAGGGAAGAGCTTTAGGTCCCGAGGGTAGAACAGGGTAGAAACTCCGCTGAGGAGATCTAACTTCAGGGAGTAACTCACCATATTTTTTTTCTCTTTATATAATCTTTTAAAAAGAAAGAAAATGCACCTCTCACTGTGGGAGCTAACTGTTGAAGCTTATTATACCAAAAAGTGTCTGCCTCCTTAACTGGATTCACATTACATAGCTGTCTCCTCGTAACGTCTATTGCCTTTCTCAGTTTAGCTTTAGGTTTCGATATTTATTTATTTATTTATTTATTTATTTATTTATTTATTTATTTATTTATTTATTTTACTTGCTTGACTGAAGCTGGATGATAGGATCAGATTGCCACACTAACTGTTGAATGTTTACTGAAGTAGAAAGTGCAAAGGCTCCAACAATGCGCAGGGAAGGAGTGGAATCTGTGTGCAAGTGAGGACCATGGAGATCAGCTCAGAAGAGAAGAGTGAAATGCCTGTCTGCATCTGTGCAGTTCATAAGCTACAGAATGGGTGGCTTCCCTTGTTCTCTCAATGGTAGTTGAAATCTAATAATTTGGAGTCGAAGAGGAAATGACTTGCATTTTATTTGCACAGAGCATAGCTTACTTTGTAGCTACAAAGCTCTCAACTATCGTTTTAATTCTAATTACAAAGGTACAAAATATTAGCTCTATTAGAAGGTATACACACACACACACACACTAATTTAATGATCAGAAGAAAACATTCACAAAAATTATTTTTTTCAGTTAATAATATAAAATCTGTACTTTACTGAAAGTGTTCTTTCTGTTGGAAAAACACAATGAGTATATTCATTTTGTTATCACAGTTTTAATACAGATTCCCTGCTGTTGGATTGCCATCTGGATGAGAGCATTATTCATTTAGTTACTACATGCTGGGAATTTGCCAGTTATCAGGCACAAACAGACCAATGGTTCAACAGACATGGTTGAACCATTCTGGGAGTTAGACTCCAGTAAGGGTGCCCACCTCTAAACAGACAAGGGTAATATTGCTGTCCTAAAGGCCAAGCATGACAGGAGTGGGTCAAGGGTACTGTGGCAGCATCAAGGACACTCTGAAATCAAGTTAGGAGGAGAAGGCAGTCAGGAAAAGTCTTCCCAGAGGGTGGTTTCTAGGCTAAGAGTAGAAGAATGAGAAGGAGTTGGCCAGAGAGGAAAGCAAGGAGTGGAGGTCTGCAGGGAGATGTTGGGAATGGTACACACAAACTCATGAAAGTTGATAATAACTCAGAGTTTCCTATACGTAATGAAACCATGGAGTACTGCTTTTGTGTTCACATATGTTTACCACAGCGCTTTCCTGTCCTCAGACATTTAAACCTGGAAAGAAAACTTGTAGTTCTTGTCACTTAGTAGGCACTCAACTGAACAGAATCTCATGTGATATGTTTTACTGATAGCATTTCTAACTTAGCTGATCATTGATTGACATTTAGACACCACAACAATTACTTTGATCTACTATACCACAAAGATGTCCCATGGTGTACAGGAATATTTGCCACTGGGCTTTTTGTTTTTTCTTATGTCCTATTTTAATAAATTTTTATCTCCTCTTTAGCCATCAGAATGTCAGCTGTGCCTTATCACTGATGTTGGTGCCTCTGCTTATAGCACTTCTTCTTCAATCAGATGTGGCTTGAAAACCATATGACCATGTTCTTTGAGTGAGGAGCTTTCTTCTGGGTAATACATTTCTGCTTTGGGGCATGAACTTTGGGAGCACTTATAATTTTCACTATTCCCAATCATTTTCCACTATGCTTCAGCTATATTCTAAAAAGGAAAGCTTTCTAAATACCTGAATTTGTGTTCTGAATACGGCCCAGTCACCTCATGTCTATTTTCTTTTCTGTGGGCCTGTAGGTATTCAGCAGGGATACAAGCGCTTGGGTAAAGCCATGATGGGCCAGAGTTGTAAGTGGGGGGTGGGAGGTTGGTGTGTGTGTGTGACCAGAAACCATACGATCTGCAGAATAAGGATGATTTGTAGTGGGAGGCCAGAGAGGCAAGAAGAGCCAGAATTCAGTTCCAAAGATAGCTTCCAAAGACAGGAAACTGGTAGTTACCACTTTTTGGTGTGATTATGCTATGCAACAACAACAACAGAAAAAATTCAGTGGTTACAACAACAAACTTATTTCTCCAGCATATGTCTGTTAGGCTATCTGTAGCTCTGCTTGGCTTGGCTGCACTCGGCTGGGCTTGTCTAGAGTTGGGTCCAGGGTTTGGGTCCACATGGAGCAGGCTGAAAGAGGTGCCATTAATTATGGCATGTGGTTCTGGCAAAGGACAGGAAGGCAAGAAGGGAAGCAGGAACAGGCGATGCTTCTGCTCAGAACTTGCACGTCATTTTCTCCACATGGTCCAGTCCAGGGTCAGTGTGTAGGGAAGTCCACTTGGTGAACAAGAGAGGGCAGAAAGAATTGTGCTCAAATACTACATTATACCACAATAGTTGTGAAGAGACTTATTAGTAACAGTAAAGAGGGTGGTCTAACACTTCATAATATGAAAGTGCAGTCAAGAGGGTACCAGCGAGCTCAGTTCGCCAGGGACCTTTCCTGTTGAGCCTAATCATGTGAATAACCTGATAAAGTCACACAGCTGGGCAGAAGGTTCTCAAGAGGGCTGTGTTTCTGAGAGGGATGGTTGGCCCAGCCCAGAATCTGTCCTGTTTGGAAAGTTTATCTCACTACTGTGGGGATTGCTTTTTTACCTTTAAGCATTCAGCCCTCTTTTCATCTATCTGGGGATCTATGCAATTCTTTTCTGGCTGGTTGCAATTCTTTTCTAAATGCTGCAGTGTACATTTCTGAAAAATAAGAACATTCTCATACATAACTGCAATGCAATTATCAAAATCTGGAATTACAGTGACATAATAGTATTTTCTAATCTATAAACCTTATTCGGATTTTTTCAATCAATCAAATAATATTCTTAGAGCCAAAAAAAAAAAACACAAATAAAATGTTGCAATTAGTTGTCATGTTTATTTAGTTTTCTTTACTTTAGAATAGTTTCTCAGTTATTCTTTATCTCTCATGGCATTAATACAAGCCAGTAATTTTATAGAGTGCCCTAGATTTGGAGTTGATTTGATGCTTTCTCACTATTTACATCACTCTTTTTAAAACTCCACTCTGGCCAGGAAAATGCCTTCAGTTTCTGCTCATTATATCCTCAGCAAAGTTCATATTCTCTGGTTTCAAGGATCTAACTCTATTCCTCTCTTCGGTCTTATATTTTATTCCTCAGCTGGGCTGGACTACATAATGAACTATCATCACTGACTGTTCTTTTTTTAAAAAAATTTTTATTCTTCAATTATAGATGACATTCAATATTAGTTTCAGGTATATAGCATAATGGTTAGATATTTGTATAACTTATGAAGTGATCTCCCTATAACTGTTCTTAAGATGTTCCTTCATACTGCATCAGTCTCTCTACTTCCATTCCACCAGTTGATACTTACTTCTCTTCACTTTTCAAGCATAAATGCAAATACTGCCTGAAATTACCCATATTTTCTCCCAAGTCATGGAATCATCTTCATCCTTTATTTAACTTCTCTTGGCTAAGGTTTAGAGTTTTATATTGATTCCCAGCAAAATTAGGACAGATTATGAAACACAAGTTTATGAACACTTAAAATAAGCAAGCAGTAATCACTAGAAGCCAGCTTTCCACAATGAAGGCAAGCTACATCAGCAGAATCTCATTTCTTTTTGTGACCAGATTATAAAACTGAAGGCGCAGGGAAATAATAGAGATATTTCCAACTGAACAAGGCATGTGACCAAGTCTTGCAGTGTGGACCTAGTATAGAAATATGAGCTGCTCATTACTATTGACATACAGATTCCTGGCTCTAGAGCCTACTCCCTCCCTAAATCTGAGGCCACTGATCCCTCACATGCATGCTCAGCCTTACTCTTTCTCCAAGCAATAGGTTATCAGGTGGTCTAGCCCAGGTCACATTTGTGGTCAATCCAGCTCCGATTCTGCACTGTATTTCAAGTCTTCTGTCTTGCTTCTGAAACCAAGTCCTTATTTGATACTCAAGTTCTGATAACTAGATCCAGTACTTACTGGCTTTCTATGCCTTAGTACTAATCTTTGTTACATTCTTGGGCCTCTTTTATCTCCAGGATCATGCTTTGATCTTACTGCATCTTCCCCTGAGAATTGGAGTCCTGCCTATAAACTCGACTAGTAGCTAGGGTTATTCTAGATAATAAACTTTTTTCCTGATGCTAAATGCACCGCTCCCCTCTCCTGAATTTCCAAATATCTGCCCAATTGCTCTACCCGACTCACCTTTTGGACTAAGCTCACTAGGTTATATAATCCTCATTCTCTGCTTTCCCCAGTTGACTACTTGCTTATTTTCTGCCACCAAACTTTCAGATATTGGCTGCTACCTGTTGACCTAGGTTCCCTTCAGCATGACATGTGGGTCTGTCTTTTGATGCCTGGCCTCCCTTTTGTCAGGTGCATTTTTATATTTGGATACTTTTCAAATTATCCTAACCTGCCATTCCTGGCCATAGGTTGCCATACTATCTCTCATTACTGCAGAGCTCTAGCTAATTTAAAAACCATATGTGTGGGCTGTTAATTACTGAGCCAGTGTCAATTTGGCAGAGAATACTGAAGGGCTCTGGACTTAACACTGTTCTACTTTTTTTTTTTTTAATCAAGGACTAGAGTGAAGCTAGAGAAAGTATTTTCATCAAATTTTCAGATGATCTATAGCTGAGGGAAATAGTGAATATAGACTTTTGATACTTTGAGAATATTCTAAGACTACTATGAAAGGGTAAAACAAATGATATCAATATTAAAATTAATAAATGTAACTTCTTTGTTTTAGGTTCTAAATGTAACTTTTCAAGTACCGGAAAGGAAAAGTTTGACTTATAGTGATTTACACTTGACACTCCAGATATAAAGAACTACAAGTGGCTCCTTTTCACATCATACTGTTTCTCATACTCTAGGCCTTTCACTTGACTTTTTTCTTCCATCTGGAAAGTCCTTCCTCATTCCTTTCATCTGCTCAACTCTGCATCCTGTAAGACTCAGACAATCACCTCCCTCAGAAGTCTTGCTTCTTTTCTGTGGCCCCTATGTGTTTCCATGTCATTATACTGACCACATTATGAGGTAGGTAGATGGCCTGTGTCCATCTCCCAAAAAAGGCTGTGAGAACTCTGAGATCTGGGCATACATCTTCTTCATCATTTATACATAGGACTAACCCAGAGCAAGGTACATAGTAAGTGTTGATTAAGTGAAGGTGTGGGAACCAGCTTGGTGCTGCTCTTAAGAGCTTCCTCATCTTCTCTGGGCTTACCCATGGAAAATCTAAAATCATCTCAAATTTCTTTCTATATTTCGCCTCTGAAAACTGCGTTCATCCTTGCATGTATCCTTATTGAAGCTATTGAAGCTATATCTTGATTTTTATCTTGACTTGCTCCTTAGATGTTAAATTTCTAACTTTCTCTTTGCTTTCTGGCCTGTCCTCATCCAGGACTCCTTTTTTAATTTTCTCCTTTGCTTAGACCCCCAAACCCAAGTAAAGGGCCAGCCTTGTTCGCTCCTTTGTCCACATGCCCAGATTATGTTCTTGAGTCCTACCTAGTTAGTGGAAGAGGCATTTCCTTAACTAGCCCTCCCTCACCCCTCCCTGCTCCACAACACACCCACTTACCTTGGCCAGGATGATGGCCGCAGCAGCAAGATCTGGGACTTTAGTTGACTTAAAGAATAATATAAGTCATCAGTGTGCCACAGTTGTTACAAAAGCACATACTTTTGTATAATTCATTAGTAGAAGTATAACAATACCATGAGAAGAATTGGCCCTATTTACACTGGAAATAGATCAGATCCATTTGGGGCATTGCATTAAGGACAATGCAAATTTAGTTCTTCCAGAGGAGGCAACCCAGAATGCAGAAAAATTTTCAGGCCTTCTCCTAGAAAACAGTCGATCTAGGGGGAGATGAGTTCATTGTTAGAATATCTATCATAGAAAAAAACTTTTTAGAAACTGTTAGCATAACTTTCTAAGAAAAGATTAAATTAAATGAAGATTTTGTTAGCTTAGTATCAGGAAAAATGTATTCTCAGTGAAAACTGTTGAAATGCAAAAGGGCTGTTTTCACAGGACACACACACACACACACACACACACACACACACACACACACACACGTCCAGAGTCATTTCTTAATATTCTTAATATATGTTAAGAAATGACCCTGCATACCAAATATTCTATAGTGTACACTATGAGAGAAGTTAGACTGAATCATTTTTAAGATCTCTTTAGCTTCTAAAATTTCAATTCTATGGATTTCTAAAGCACCATTTCAGCCTATTTTCTATATTTATAAATGTAATTGTCTCACTGGTCCCACTATATTGTAAGCTCCTTGAATACAGGGATATTTTTTCTTATTCACTTTTGCTAACCTTATAAAGATACATACATAATATACAAATTTGCTCAATAGTTGTCTGATGTACCAGAGAGTGGTTGGGTGGGTAGGTGGATGGATGGATGGATAGAAGAATGGATAGATTAAACAAGAACCACATGTACTCTTCCAGGGGTGTTTCTGTGACCTTGAGAAACCCCTCAGATTTTTCCCCCTAATTAATAAGATTGACATAAACTGACAATCCTTCTCCATGAATGTTAGAGGAAATAGCTAATGCAAGACACTAGAAACATAAAATGTCAGGCAAAAACATAGTAATAAAATACTTCATCAGTGATCTTTGCTCTTATCTCAAATCCTATTAAAATTTGACCTTTTTTTTTTTCCAACTATGGGGTTTTATAACAGACATTTTAGGCTCAGATGCATTTTCATCTAAAATAATTTTTTCTTTTAGTGTGCCATATTACTTGTGATAAATCTTTATAGAGTCATAAAGCCTTTTTGTGGCATGGGTTAGAATACATTAACTGAATAATATAGCTTAAGTTTTACTACCTAAATTTAATGAGATAAATAAAAAATCCACTTTGTTATTAATTACAAAGAAGCAGCAGCAGCATAAACACACTTATCAAGAATCAAATCAAGAGATTATTTACTTTTTTTAAGACTTATATGAGTTTGCCCTTGTGGGGACATCTATTGAGTCGTCTCAGCCACCAGTCCCATCCTATTCACCCTATTCACAGCTACAGTTGTATAGACCTGATTTGCTCTCTCACCAAAGCTGGAGTCATCACAGCCTCTTCCTCTAAAATCTGAGCTTAAGATTAAATGTGAGGTTCTCTCCTTGTAGCTGTGTGCATAATATGTCAACCCAATGCTTACTTCTATCATATTTCCCAGTGTCTTCCAAACAGCCAGAGGAAATCTTCTTTATGCATTTATTGTTTTTGATTGTCTTTGTAATGTGCATGTACATATTATTGGGTCTATTTTGATTACTGTCTCCTAGAGAGTATTAATAATGAGTTATTATTAATTTGGTTAATATTTGGGTTGCAAGTAATATTGGAAATCTTTTAAGAAAAAAATAGAAAATTTATTTTCAGACTATCAAAGTATCTAATGAAATCCAGGAACACAGAGCTAGATAGTAAGAGTTTCAGAACTAGAATGCTGTTTGTTGGTTAAATGTGTCACTTGAACAATTATTGACATTTAGTTATTAATTTTTTCGTATCTCCTAGATATTTTCAGTAATTGTTGGCATTTTTTTTTAGTTTCATTTCAAATAGGTTTATGCAAGTTGTTTTGGCTGTAAACATCACTTTATAAACCAGAGTGTTTTATTTGCCATCAACAGTGAATGCTTATTTATCAGACATTCTGTCAATCTCAGTACCACCGAATCCCTATTAATGACGTTTATTTTGATATAATATTAAAATGACTATCATTATTGGTCCTTTAGGATCCCAAATTGCTTTCTGAATTATTTACAAAAAAATTAAACAGAAATTATAACTGGGCGTTCATTGTTTCTTCATTCTGTAAAAATGGTGAGTTTGTATTTGCTATGTTTGAAAATGCTATTTACCAGAATATTGCAGTGTAATTGGAGAATACATAAGCTTTATCAGACGCTAGATTAGTTCTATGCCACCAGAGGGCAACCTAACCTAATTATGTGGATGTGTGATTCCTAAGGAGGGTGGCTGAAAATGTGGAGTGAGCCCCAAATTGTTGAGGAGAGAATATCACAAACAAGAGCACACACTTGGAAAATTAAAATGAGCATACACATGCTCACAATCTTCTATATATTTTTTTATTTATACTTCCTTGTTTCCAAAAATAAAATAAAATAATAAAATAAAATAAAATAAAATAAAATAAAATAAAATAAAATAAAATAAAATAAAATAAAATAAAATAAAATAAAATAAAATAAAATAAATAAAAAACAGTTTCATTCACTAAGGACGTACTTACTGTTTGCTACTTATATTTTTATTTCTTGCCTTGGTTATTTTAAATTCCCGTAATTGTCTCCTTGCTGTGTGAGGTAATAATAAAACTGTTTTTTTAAGTCAAAGATTATGTAGAAAATAATACATTGTAATATTTCTACTCAGTCCTAATGAAAGGTGGCCCTGAACCACTCCGACACATAGAGACCCCTCATGTTTTAAAGATTCAGTGAGATATTTGTTCCTTTACCTTCACTGTTCCCCTCTCTATTGTTCTGACAGCAACAGAGTTCTCAGGATCTAACCTGAATTCTTAACAGTGGAGAAGAAACCCACTTCCCCCTCCTTTGTCCAGTTGTCATGGGAAAAGTTTTGTTATATTCTCTCCTTGGCCTTTTACATTTCCAGTGAAATAATATGCATTATTTTTGGCTTCTTTTCAGACATTACCTAGCATTGCTACTTTCCAACTTTTCTACTATTTTGGTGCCCTTTTTGAAAACGAGTAGATTAATTGGTTTCATTTTCAGCACTCTCTTGTCCCAACCCCTTACACTAGTTTGCCTCTTGTGGTGTACTTCACCAGTACATCATTGGTGAAGTGGTGGGTGTTTTCTTGTTTACTTTGGTTTTAATGCAAACACACATGCCAGAGCCAGCTATTCACTCTGAATTAATGCCACTTTCTAGTCCTTCAGCACAACACAAAAGCAGTTCCCATTCCCATCTCCAGGTCTCCTAAGAGCAGCATGTTATAGCCTAAAATCAGTTCCCTCTCTACTGAAAGATCTTTTTTTGGGGCAGGAGCCCGTGAGGGGAGGAGACTTTGAAGTTAGGTGGCTGCTGTCTTTGGTTCACATCTCTCAGCATTCATCCCTAATAATATCTCATGAAGACAATCTTTCCTGGAAAACAAATCAGATGGCCACTACAGTCTGTGTGATGGGCTTACAAGCCATGTGTCACATAGCAAGTATGTGGGCATTGAGGAGTATGTTTTCCTGGCTCCAAACCTAAAAACCAGCTTTGCCCTGAGATTTAATCAGCAGCCCAAGGACCAAACAAACATGCTGCCTCGTCAATGCTGTCTCCTTCTACTTCTGCAGAAGCTCCTGTTCAAACACAAATATGATCTTGTAGAATTGAAGGGGATTGTCGCAAACTCACACATAGCAGAAGGTCATAGTGGAAGCATGTTTTCTTTAGTCAATGAATAGCTGTTTTCCTCCTCTTTCTCTTCCTTCTCTTTTCTGCAATCTTTGGGCTTTTGGTTAGAATGAAAAAAAAGCAAGACAAGACCTGTTTTTATCTTTCCCATTCTCAGCAAGCACTGTTGGAAACAATCAGCCCCTCTAGAGCTTAGCATATTAAATATTAATTACCAAATAAGAGCAGAAAGTCTATTTTCCAAACCTTCTACTCTTCCTAACACAGGAAATATTAGATATATAATAGTAGTAGTAGTAGTAAACTTTTTTTTAGGTCTTTGTGCTGTGCCAGACAACTATGCTAAATACTTGGCATACATTATATCATTTCATTTTCACTACAGCCTTTTTAGGTAATATTACTATTATTCTTATTTTATAGATAGATAGAGAAACTGAGGCTGGTAGAGTGTAACATATTTGCTCAAGATCTCACAGCCAGGAAGATAAGCTTTGACTCAGCACTTGCAATCATACTGTAGTCTGGACTTAAAAACTGTAGTAAAATGGAGCATGCATACAAGCAGTATACCTTGGGTTTATATCACCAATCGCTCATATATACACCTAAGATCCCATGCTGTAAAAATAGACATCATGTTCTACCAGTAACTCTAGCCAAAGGAAAACTTCAAAAGTCTCTTGGACCCTGTGACTCCACAGACTAAAGAAAGGCTCCAGGCTGAAGTGGTCAGTTTTAGCTCCTCAAGTGGTGGCTGGACATTTCTTCTATCTCTATCCACCACCCCATCACTGCAATAAGCAAAGAAGGGGTGAGTCTCTCAAACTGTTCAAGTTTTAGCCTTCGAGGTTGACATTAAGCTTCTTGAAACTTATAGCAGATATTTCATTCTAAATTAACACATTCTGCACAATTGAAGATCAACAAAAATCAATCAGTACATTTTACAGAGTGTGTGTTCTGTGCTCACACCTTGCTGGGCTCTGTAGAAAATAAAGACAAAATGTGAAACATGGCCTCTGACGTAGAAATGAACATTAGTAAAATGGACAGACTCGAGGCTCCATGCCACTCTAAATTGTTCCTAATTCCTGGAGCCAGCCAGTCATCCCTAGGGGTACACTGTGCTTCCTGGTCCAGCAGAAATATAATCAATAATTTTTAGCAGCAGTTTTAAAAGGTTAATAATTCTTGAGAACATGAAGAGCTTTTTTTGTGTGTGTTATATCTAATGATGTTTATCATATATAAAATTAAAGCAGGTAAAACTTTTAAAATAGTTATTTATTGATTTATTTTAAAATAATAAACTCATTGCATATAACATATTTTATAAAAAATAACTGCATTTTCCCAAAATATTAGTGAGAAAAATGGCATTGTTTTACTTTTTTAAAAATTATCTTTAATGAATGGCTTAATAAAAGAGCATGATTTTCATTTCTGCTTCTTCATCTATAATCTGCTGGGATTTATTATTTTGATTGAAGGATATGAAGAAAATACAGCCTCACACAGCTATGTAGCTGAAAAAGGGGGGTTTGTCAAAACCTCTGAAAGTGTTTTGGGGACCTCTGGGGGTTCTTAGACCATACCTGGAGACCAGTGATCTTTATGTAGAGTTTGGGCATAGGCAGCTTGCTTGGCTTAATGGCCTAGGCCTAGAACCACATATGGGAACAGATACAAAAGGATAATGTGACTATGAGTGGCCAATTAGACAGTTAGTTACCTGAGTGATAGGATTTAAGAAGCATGAAATGGTGCTCCTACCCTTATCATTAGTCTTATCTTTAAGACATTAAATGCTTCTACTTAAATGACATTTATTAATCAATTTTTAAATAAACCTATATTAAATGGCAGAAATATATAAGACTCAGAATTCTAAACTTAAATGTGAATAAAACAGAATAGTAGAAAAATTTATTTGCAAGTAGTTTCCTGGAGAATGAAAAACATGACAAAATAAATTTTGATGGGACAGAGAAGAGTGGCTTAAAAAAATCTGAAGAGGATATTATCAAGAACTAATTCAGTCCAGTGTGGAAGTAGCCAGCATGGCATAATCTGAAGGACATTCAGAATTCTCATGTGGGGGGAAAAACGTACCTCTGAAAACTCACTTCTTAGAGTTATCTGACTCTTTTTAAATGAAAGTATGCCTCCCTCTCCCAACCATTGTCAGAACTATTGGACATTCCCACCTTTCATTTAGGGTTCCACCAGGGAAACAGAATCACTAGATTATTTGTTTGTTTGTTTATCTGGATCTAGATAATCGTAATATCACCACCAGGCAATTAAGACTAATTGCTTCCCTTTAGGGAGTTAGCTCTAAATTTTCAACATTAATTTAACCAAGCTTCTGCTAAATCTAGATCTAGATATATATCCACATACATACAT
This sequence comes from Macroglossus sobrinus, assembly GCA_004027375.1. NCBI lineage: Eukaryota > Metazoa > Chordata > Mammalia > Chiroptera > Pteropodidae > Macroglossus > Macroglossus sobrinus. Next base: position 1,075,655 of record PVKZ01000149.1, on the reverse strand, counting down.
TATATTTATATATATATATATATATATACACACACACACATACAAACACACACACATAAATCACATATATACATAATGTATATATACACACACACATAAATACATACATACATATATATGTATGTATATATATATATAGTAACTATATATATATATAGTTACTGAAAGGACTTGACCTATGAAACTATGGGCTAGGCAATTCCTAAATTCATATGGCAAGCCATCAGGGTAAGAAAGCTGGAAATGCTGGAGCAGGAGCTTATATCACAGTCCACACACAAAATTTCTTCTGCAAGGAAATCATGGTTTCAGTTGACTGGGTCAGGACTGCTTAGATTATCCAGGATAATCTCCTTTACCTAAAGTCAGCTGATTGTAGATCTTAATCACAATCTACTAAATACCTTCACAACAACACATGGATTAGTGTTTGATGAAATAACTGAGCACTATTGCCTAGCTAAGTTGACATATAAAACAAACCATCACACCACCTTTTTGTGAATTTGTCTGATCTAATTCCTTCTCAAAAACTTTTTAGAAATTAAAATTTAAAATAACCTAGGGACTAAGAAGGATAAAGAATAAAGAAAAATACAGAGCAAGAAAATAGGAAGAGAAAGCTGGTCAGGAAGGAGGGGAATGGAGGAGACACACAGAGTAAAAGCAGAGAAATTGCTACAGTGATGTACATCTACACAAACAAAATTATAGAGAAAAAAACAAAGATCTAGAAGAGAGAGGAAGAGGGAAGAGTGATTGTTTCTGAGTTAAAAAGCTCTCATCACTAACATTAAAGTAGGAACTAGGGAAATTATTATTATTCACAACTCTTCATTTCCCTTACTCTGAGCTACAGGGCATATAGCTATCAGAGTTTCCTAGGTAAGGAAATAAAATTCTCAAGGCTCAAGTGACCTGAAACTTGTTAACTTTAGATCCTGGCTGGAGCTGCCCTCTGGGCTAGGACTTCCCCATCCCTACACTCTTCCTTAAGATAGTTTTGGTTTTTCTGAATTTAAACATAGGGAAAATGTGTGACCTCTCTTCTCACATGGTCAAGGCCTTAGGCTCTAGTCAGGCTCTGGGGGAGTCAGGCATCCATTAAGGTGGCCCACAGTGATCCTGTCCTCTGGTATTTTGTATTATCCCTTCTCTTTGACTGTGGGTTGGACCTAGTGAATCACTTTTAATGAATAGAATATGGTGGAGTGATGGGATGTCACTTCTGAGATTAAGTTTCAGAAAAAACTGTGACTTCCATCTTGTGCTCGCTCTCTCTCTTTCTATCTCTGTCTCTCTCCCTCTCTCTCTCTGAATCTTTGTGCTTACTTGTTCTAATGAAGCAAACTGTCATGTTGTAAGCGTCCCTATGGAATAGCCCATATGACGAAGAATTGAAGGTAGCCTTTGGCCAACAGTCAGAGAGAAGCTGAGGCCCTTGGTGCAATAATTCACAAAGAACTGAATCCTATCAATAAACATGTGAGAGATGGTAGAAGTGGATCCTTCCCCAGTCACGTTTTGATGTGACCAGTCCTTGCTGACACCTTGAATGCAGCCCTGTGAGAGATCCTGACTCAGAAGACCCAGCTAAGCTGCACTCAGATTTCCTACCCACAGAAACTGTGGGATAATAAGTATTAATTTAGTCACTAAGTTTTGGGGTAATTTGTTATACTGCAATAGATAACTAATACAGACTGCCTGAATTTAAATCCTGCCACTTATTAACTATGTAACCTCAGGCAAGTAACTCGAATTCCACGCCTTAGCGTGAAATGATCTTAAAATGTAGACAATATTAATAACACTGATAGGGTTATTGTAGAACTAAATGATTTAATATATATGTATATGTATATACGTGTATGCAGGTATATACATACATGTACATACACATATACATATATAAATGGATAGTACCTGACATACAATAAATGCATAGTAAATGTTAGCCTGCTGCTGTTAAATGCTACTACTATTATTACCATCATCATCATTGAAAGTTTAGGGAAGGATCACTGTGTATATATATATTTCTAGAGAAACACAATGAAACACAATGTCACCTCCAGGCAATTAAGACTAATCACTGCCTTGTAGGGAGTTAGCCTTAAATTGTCAACATTAACCTCCCAAGTTCCTGCTAGCTTCACGCACGTCTAAATTTGAAATGGCATGTCCACATACACAAGTGCTCCCCAAGCGCCCAGTGCTTCACCGAGCCCAGAATAGTCTAAACTATTTCTGAAGTATTTTGGAAATGTCTTCCATCGCTTTCTTTTTATATTTGATCTCCTTCTTTGTGGTGCTATTTTACCCAAGGATTCTCAGTGCCCAGTCATAGAATTTGTGATCTACTCCAAACTCTTATAGAACCTTTTCCTCTGGGAATGTTGACTGGAGCAGGAGGAGGTGGATGTCTGCAAAAGTGAAAGACCAAATGAACGGGTCATTCTTTATTGGTCATCTCCCTTTCCTTATCTATAAATGAAAGATAATATTTTGCCCTCTCTACTTTTCTAATCTGCCTTATCAGGAATGAATGAATGAACCAATATCTGAATGATGTTATCTTTAAAACATCACATAGCAAAAAGAAGCTTCAGGTACACTAGGATGCAAATTCAAGTTTAGCTGTGAAACTTTAGAGAGATTCCTTAACCCTTACTCTCTATTTCTCCATCTATTAAACAGTGATAAAAATACCTACCTACAGGGTTGTTGATAGCTATTATGATATGAGAGATAATGTTTAAGAAGGAGGATCAGTTAGAGAGAAATTGAAAGCTGGATCTGCCTCCGGGAATGGTGGTTTGGAGAGAATGACGGCACCCCAGCATAAATCACTTTGCATATTTCTGGAGAACTGAAGGACTTTGTTAAGCAGCAGCCCAGTTCCCAGGCTCTCAACATTGATAGCCAGTATTCTAGATCAGGACAGCTTTACTTCCTGGAAATTCTACCCTGGCTCTGTTTTTCTTATCAAAAACTAATTCTTCTCTAGGGCTGAACTAATCCTATTAACTCAGTGGAGCCCATTCTGACTGGCACAGCCAGCAGCAGTCTCACCCCTCCAAACAACTTCTGCTCCGCTCACTGGCAAGTTCTCACTTCCATTTCTGTGTACTTTACTGTACTATGTTTATACTTTATCTCTGAAACTAATTTACTGTTCCTTGAGAACAGGAAATGGATTTCTACCTTCTTTGCATCACTCCAATAACTAAGTAGACACCACAAACTGTATTCCACAAACTGCTCTGGGGATCTCTAAGTCTATAGAGATGACTCAGGTGTGTCACCTGGGATGAAAGAACTGGGTTCCCAGCCAAATCTTGGGCTCATCACCTCTACGCATGCCCACCACCTTCAGCCAGAAAGAGCTTAGTTTTTATCCGTTTTGCCTTTGGACTTCAGTTGTGATGATGACAGTGGGATATTTATTGATCATGCTAATAGACAAATGTCCTCCTGTATCTTCATGGGCCCCACCATTGTACGGTACTTGCCAGTTCAGTTTTCAGCTGCCTGAGGGCTTTCTCTGGCAGCCAGAGGAGGTGGTAGTGCCAATGATTTCACAACTCTAGGGGCAGTCTTTAACCACTGACTTTCCAGAGATAGTATATAAATATTTCAGCTTTTGTGTTCTACTGGGGGATGACTCAGAAGTGGGTGTTCCTACTGACTTCCAGAGTTCCCCAATAAAGTTAGGCTTTACTTTTTCACAGTGGTAGTTGGCTCAATAACTTGCTCCTGACTTCCTTCCCTTCCCTAATTCCTTACAGGTATTTCCTGGGATCATCTCCCAAAACTTTGTCTTAGGATTTGCTTCTTGAAAACTAGACCTTAACTTAACATCCACCTATTCATTACCAATCACTATTTTAAAAGCTTTACATATATTGACTACTTGTATTCTTTAATCACCCTATTAACATTTTTTCATTTTATTTTCAGTTTGCAAATAAAGAAATTGAGGCAAGGAAAGTTTAAGTGTCTTATTTATGTTCACAAAGCTCATAATGTTGATGCCAGATTCAAAGCATAAGTTTCCATAATGAAGAGACTTTGGAATTTGCTGATCCAGGCATATACCCTGCCCATTGAATAACAATCATAGCTTCCTCCAGAAGTCCTTGGCAAGGCTCATTTTCTCTCATTAACTCCTGAATCTTGTCTTTGCTTTGAAATGTTTTAGCTGATCTTAGTCTGTGATTTGAAGGTAATTATTGGAGGCATTACTTTTGTTTCTTACACACCAAACTCTCTTATGGAGGCCAGAGCAGGGATAGTGCAACAGGGAGAAACAGCATGTCCTCATATCTTGACTCATTATTTCTGCTGGTTCCCTTGCCAGTGTCACTAGAGGAAGAAGGCCTTCATTCTAGTAATTATTGCTCTAAAGATGGTGGGATCAATGATGGAGACAGAGATGTTAGGAGGAGGAGAAGCCAATTGATGTAGAAAAGAAGAGTTAGTGGTGGGCCCTTACTTATGGAATGAATTCTGTTTTAGTTACGTTGTGTTCGAAGAAATGGTGATGTACTCATGTGGAAATATTCAATATGTAGTTAGAAAAGTAAGTTTAGAACTTGGAAGAGTTGGTAGTAAAGATCTCTGCATAGAAGTAGTTGTGGCTGAAGTCAAAGAAGAGGATAAGACTTGAGTTTACAAGAATAAAGGAGGTTCAAGGATGGAATCTTCGTGAATTCCTATTTCTAATATCAGGATAAAGAACAGGAGTCATCAAAGGAAACACAGGAGAGCCAAAATATGGGCCCCAAGGATGGAGAGTAGTTCCAAGAAATAGTAACTAATCAACAGGACCAAATATTGCAAGGGTCAAGTTGGAGAACAAGGACCAAAATTAAAATGTCTTGCTTAGGATGTCTCTTAACTTTCGAGGCCAGCGACTAGAACATTGAGTTAGAAACTGAGAAGAGGGAGGGAATGAAAAATGAGAAAAGTGGTGTGTAGGTTATGTAATTTAGTAAATTGATTCTTTGCTTTTGTAAAGTCTGTTCTAGAACTACCCCAAAATATGGGCTCCACCAATCCAAAAACCTCCTCAATGCACTGTTTTAATGTATAATAAGTGTCTAGGTGAGGAATCTTTAAGGTTGACCTCAATATTTACTTTCTGAATTTGATTTGTCTGTTGTTATTGTTGTTATTGGTTTTAAAGAATAGTAAATAATTCCTTAGGAAACCACGGCTCTTGCTAGCCACTAGAGAATTCCCACATACATATTGTTTGTTTTAAAAGAATTAGACCATAGAAAATTTACTTAACATGGCAACTTTATAGAAGATAAAATAATTTTCTTTGATGATTAAGAAGACAATCTGGGATCTTGCTATACCTCTGGGCCATTACCCTGAATTCCATTACAAAGAAGACAGAGAAAATAAATACTAGCCAAGGAGCCAGGAGATCTGGGCTCTACTCTCAGCTTTCAATTCCGTTCACCTCAGAGAGCCTCAGTTTCCTCATCTTAGAATGAGGAGATTGACTGTTTGATGATTCCAAAACCAGTGCTGGTCTCTGAAGATATGTTAATTTCCTTTGCAGCAAAGGAAAAATGGATGGATGGATGGAAGGAAGGAAGGAAGAAAGAAAGGAAGGAAGGAAGGAAGAAGGGGGGATGGGAAAGAGAGGGGGAGAGAGAGATTTTGTAGTGAGTTCTTAATAAAGTCAGATTTATTTATTTTTAATTCTAATGTTTGTCCTTTCTACTGTTATGCTAAACTGTTCTTTTAAAAAACAATAGGCATCAGCAGTTGGATTTTTAATGTGCCTTAATAGCAACATAAAAAGCTGGCAACTTCATGATACTGCTGAAAATTTTCTCTAGATTATTATTGGTATATGGACCTACTGGACTAGAATGCTTATTTTCTCTTCAATTCTAGATTGAATGTGGCAGGTAGAGTTCAATATATAGCTATATATATATATATATATATATATATATATATATATATATATTTTTTTTTTTTTTTTTTGATCTTCAATGAGAGTAACAGGAGTCATCCAGCAGCACTGCCTGTCTCTCCAGCTCTTATTAGAGCCTGGGTGCATCCTGCTATACTTGTCAGCAGCAGTGACATTGGGAAGGAATTTCAAAAGCAGAGCTCACATCCCAGGACACTGGAGCTCTGAATGCCAACAGAAAAATGTGCCTCCTTGTAGAGACAAAAAAGATTTGCTTTGTTAAATTCCTTGACTCATTTTAAAGGACTTTTCACCAGCTCAAAGATACTGGAAATAAGATCTGCTCAAAAGAGGCTGCAGAAACAAATTGAACCCAGGGGTTGGTCATAGTAACATTACCGTAAGGCCAGAATAAAGTTATTTACCTACATTTTCACCTACCGAAATGTAGGTCTTACCCTGGTACCTGAAATAAATGACACAAAACTCCATTCATCTCCTTCCCACTGTGTGCCCGCCTATTTCAGCAGGAAATATTAAAACTGTAGCAGGTCAGAGCAAATTGATGCTGTCAGTAGTTTCAATAAATCTGTGCCACTGAACTGCAGGAAGAATTAAAATGCAGAAATTAGAAATCAAAGGCATTGATTTTAGTGTGAGACTTATCTGATTAAAGTGTCATTTCATAAACCGCTAGATCTCAATCTCATAAAGCCCTACGGAAAACCTGAGGGGGTGGGTGATGACAGCCCCAACTTCCAGAGGAAGCCAGAATTTCAATATGCCATAGCAACAGAATACCTTTCTCATAAAATATCAGCTCAGACCAAAACTCCCTAGGAAACAAACACTGAAAGCTAGCACTGGTGTTCACGTAATTTAGAAGTGCCCAGAATATTTTGCTTATTGGGGCAGGAAATTGTTTCCTGAAATCAAAACACAATGTGTCTTTTTTATGTGTGTGTAAAGATCTCAACAGAAGTCAAATGAGAATAGAACTTTAAGAGAGGCAGGAACAAACAGACCCCAAGGGCAGGCATTGGAAACCTATACAAAGGAGAAGGAAGGGGACAGAGCTGCAAGGGATACCTCAGGATCTCATACTGAGCATTTTTACAAGACATTCTGCTAAGCATTTTCTAATTACTAAATTATTTAATCCTTAAAATTACCTTGAGAAGTAGGTATTTTCATCCGCATTTTGCAGAATATGAAATAGGCTCTGAGAGTTTAAATCACTTGCTTAGGGTCATATAATCCTTAAATTGTAGTTCTACCCAGGACTCAAATCTTCATCTGCCTAAAGTCAAAGTTTGTGCTACACAATAGCCACAGCACAAGTTTGAGCTCAAACAGGTTGACCCAGAGGCAAAAGTGCAAATGAACTCCAAAGCTGCTGGTGGTTAATCTATTGCTTTAACAATGTGTTCCAGCTGGAGGTGCCTCCAAGATGAATCAGATCAATGGTTGTCACATGGTGGGAGGATCTGCCTCCCAGATTTCTGCAGGTGTGCCCAGCTTGCCTCCATCTCTGCAAAGACTGAGAGTCAAAAACCCCCTGGGACAGAGCCCCTTTTTTGAGTGGTTTAGTTTTGGAAGCGTTTCACCAGAATGGCATATTAACACTGACCTTATTGTGTAATCTTCCAGTTTTAAGGTGTCAAAAAAAAGAGACATTCTCATGTGTTGAGCTGCAAGAGGTATCCTTAACTGTGGATTCTTGGCTTTTATGAGAGAGATAAAACAGACATTATCAGAAAATTAAAAATATTTTCCTGTACCTGTCCCCTCCCTGATGAAGAAAGGCATTCAAGTCAAGGCTCTTTTTGGTATGGCTCCTAAACTTTTGGGCCAAAGGAATCCATCAATTTAGTAGCTTATTGTAAAGATCTTGAAAACTAATATTGAACATTTCTTAACTTTAGCAAAAAAGATTCTGTAAGTGTGTATGTCATACTTCCAAATGACACCAAATTAAAAGCAGATGTCCTTTTTAAGAATTATTTCTTAAGAATTATTTCTGTCAACAGGCTTAATTGGTGACAATACTTTCTTGCCTTATCACCAGTAAAAGAACTTCATAATTTAAACACTTGAAGAAAAAGCACAGAAAAGTGTTTTTTCTTTGATAATGGAAAAATAAATAAATCTTCAGGCAATTTATAGATAGTACTTATATATATGGTGATGTATCAGAAAAGATGGCAACTAGCACAAGTCAGCCCCCTCATCTCTACAGTTATTCTGTCATTGCCTTTTATACTTTCCCTAGGCAGAACCTTAATCAAGGCAGACCAAAGCTATGAACACAATTAACTGGAGAAATCTATTTTCAGCAAATGGATGACTCTTATAGTTGAGAGGTTAGGCTAAAACGGATATTGAAGACAGATTCAATGTTGTGTAGAGTAGAATATATCTTCAATAATCTGGTGAAGGGTATCCTTATCAAGTGTGGTCTCTTAGCTTCTGTGTCTCCAAGGATGGTAGGGCTTAGTCACCAGGTTTGAGCCTCCCTTCCCTATGCCTGGACCAGCAAAAATTGATCAGGCTCTTGTCCAGAGTGAAGGGACCAGGGTCTTTGACCAGCAAATAGAGTGAAGTTAACAGACTCTTCTGGAATTGAATCCACAACCCTGGCAAATGAGATACTGAATTATATAACTATGACCATTTTTCATCAGTATTTTAAAGCTGTATCAATCTTGCTGGTAAAACACATATAGAAAGCCCTGTTATGAGATAATCCTTAGGACCAATACTTCTTTTGAGAATCTGTCAGAGAAAAAAATAAATATCAAATTTTATTTCAATAATCAGGCTTCAGATTTTGTCAGGCCTTTAAAAATTATATGTGTAAAAGGTAAAGCAGTACTGAAAAGATAAAAATTTTAAAATTCTAATTCGGTCTCACAGTCCTAGGGTTGTTATTAAATGCTTTCCAGCTGCTGCTGGTATCGGCAGCACAGTGACCCAACATGCAAATGCTGCCAATTTTCAAGGCTAGCTTTGAACAACTTGAGCATCCCAAAGGTATTTTATTGCTGTATGGGCACTTTACTGAAGTCCTAGTAATGGCTGATAGCTTTCTCCAGGGGTTTAGAAACCTAGGAGGCTTGTTTTTTTGTTTGTTTGTTTGTTTTGTTTTGTTTTCTCCTGAGACTATATAGTAGCTCCTGTATCCTCAAAAACCTCAGGTCCAAGTCTTTTGGCTCTGTACAACGAGTAACTGGTTTGGGAAGAAATACGGTTTTGAATTTGATGTTTTTACACTTAGCTGCCCTAGAAGCAAGGTGGTATAATGTTAAAGTACTGAAAAATATTGGGCTTCCAAGTTTGAATGCCATCTCTGTCACTTACCAGATATATAAATTTAGGCTAGTAACTTAATCTTAGTTTATTCTCTCTCAGATTTGATGGGATGACTAATAACAAAACATATATCAGAGCCCAATGTCTGAAATCTATTCATCTACCTACTTACCTATCTTATCCTAGTTTCCCTTCTTTATCCTGATGATAAGGATTTTGGCTGTCACATTCAATATTATATCTACAGATCTGGATGAATTAAATCTTAAGGTGGTGTAGTAATTTGAGCACTCAATTACAGCATCATTATCAGTGGATTTTTGAGGAGTCTTAAAAAGTGGAAAATTTCACATAGAGGTAGATGTTCTACTTTCTCCAAACTACAAGACAAAAGTATAGGCTGAGAAACTATAGGCTGAGCCCCCGAGCAAATCCTAGATCATTTTTGAGCATGCTAAATGGATCACCAAGAATCCAAGTGGGTGCACTAATGGTGTTATATTATAGCACTCCTTCCCTGCTTTCCTTTGTGGTAGAGTTATCTGACTGATAAAGCAGGTGGTAAGTATCTTAGTTCAGATATCTTCCATTTTAGTAAAGTAGGTGAAAAAGGCATCTGTAGCCTCCTCATGAACAAGAAGAAAGTTGGGCTGCAATATAATAGACTTAGGTAGGTTATTTACCTATTAAATAATCACAAACAAAAGTATGAAAGTTAACCCAAGAAGGTGTCTTAGTGATATGCCAAAGGTATGTCATATCAAAGAATAGTGGCAATTAGTACTTTGGACAGGATAATCTAGATTAAAAAAAACTTAAAGGATCATATATAGACAAACTAATCAAATAAATTAAAATAGGGAGAAATATATATTTTTAGAGCTGATACTTAAGTACTTGGACGTGAACCAAAAGGGGGAAGATTTGACTTTATTTTAGTGCTTCATGTGGGAAAGGAAAAAAAACAAACCTTAGAAATTCTAGTTAAATGTAAACATAATAGGTGTCATTGTTGCTGCTCCATAGTTTATCCAATGGTAGGCTGCATATACAGACTGCCCAAAATAAGGGAGGGAGAGTACTACAATTTAGGAGGAAGAAGACAAACTGGAATACTTATAATAAGGCCATTAAAGAGGATGTAGGTGTTGAAAACCATGCTACAGGGCATGGTGAGGGGAAGAGAAATCTTCTGCCAGGAAAAAAGACTTGGATAGGGGGTCAGGGAGGTGAGTATGACAGGTGCCCTCCATTATGTGGAGGACCACAGTGTGCAGAGGGTTTGATTTATTCTAGACAGCCTTCAGAAGAGACACTAGGGCCAAGAAGCGGCTTCTGGAAGGAAGCTGTTTGGGTACAACGCAAGAAAAAACATTTTCCTTCATGTTTCTGATGTTCAGTAGAAAATGTGGCACTGGAACTCAGAAAAGAAATCTTAAGGCAGAACCAAGGGAGAAGGTATAAAATTGGGTGAGGCTTCTAGTGTCCTCTGCTACCATCAACCTGGAATTGTCACCCATACATTTTCTGGGTTACTCTAAATCCTAGGTCTCAGGCTCTACCTAATGCTCCTTCTCTTGAAGGCTTCTCTTGCCCTGGAGCTTCCTGGCCAGCAGACAGAAGGGGGCACCCTGTACCCTCAGCTTTAGCAAGGACCAATCCAACAGAAAATGACCTAAGGCTGAGTGGAATGTCAGTATCCCAAAGATGTGGCAGGGGTTCCATTGTATATTCTCCCCTATTTCTCTTTTAGAGTCCATAGAGCTGGCATTCTAAAATGCAGAATAAGTTTAGGAAATGATGGGTAGGCATAGAGAAAGTGTTCTGATACCACGTGCCCTCTCCGCATTGGAGATGGGATGGGGAGCGCCAGAAGCTTCCCGAGGTACAGAGGGAAGTTACTCTGTTCAGTAACAATGGACTATCGAAGGGTTTGGTGAAACGCACTGATTGGATTTTGAAGGGGAAGGGGCTCTCGGAACGCGCAGAAAGGGCTGTCCAGGGAGTTGCAAACTTCGTTATGAATGGACAGACACCCTCACTGCACTGTTTCTTCTGGCTGCCTTCATAAGGCCACAGGCACACCCCTCTCCGCCTTCCAAGTCACTCGGGCATTCGAATCCAAGACACACACACACACACACACACACACACACACACACACACACACACACACACGGAAAGTGGGCAAAGCAAGAGGGTTGGTGCCCAGCCTGCGCGCTCGGGCTAAGCAACTGGCCTTTGCTGTGGATCTGAGTAGGGTAGGGGGCACCCTCTCGTTGCCGCGGGGCGCGCGCCTCCGCTGAATGTGCGGCGCTGTGTGGCGCGGCGCGGCGCGGTGCGGTGCTGTGAGGGGAGGTCCCCTAGCCCCCGCCCGGGTTCCCGGCGCCCACCAGCCCGCTCCGCGCGCGGGGCGCTACGCTGTCCGCGACGCCGGCGGCCGCCGCGCACTTGGCTGGGGCGAGAGGTGAGAGGGGTAGGCGGGCTGCTTGGTTGGCGTTGGCGCTCTGCAGTGCAGTGGAGTGTTAGCCCAGCTCCCTATATGGTCGGGGATTAGCTCCGCGCTGCTGAGGCTGAGCCAGGAGCCCGAGGAGGAGGAGGAGGAGGGGGAGGAGGAGGAAGAGGAGGAGGAGGAGCAGAGAGAGCGGAGCAGCTGCCGCGCACGCTGAGCGGCTGCCGGGGGAAGCAGAGGCGCCGGAGGCTGGGGCAGCGCCGACGCCTCGGGAGCCATGGCCGAAGGGGGAGAAGGCGGCGAGGACGAGATCCAGTTCCTGCGGACTGTGAGTCTCCGCGGCGGCGCGAGGCGGGCGGCGGGCAGGTGGGGAGGAGCGCGGATCGTGGCGAGAAGGGGCCGCGCCGCGCCGCGGTGCCCGGCGCGTCCTCCGCACCCGTGGGCTGCAGAGACCGTCCAGCCATTCACCCGCGGGGACTTGAGGGGCTGCGTGCGTGGGAAGGGGCTCCTTCTCCTCCCGCCCCTTCTTTTCCTACCGCCGTCCCCACCCCAGACTTCCGCCCCCACCTTTACAGCTCTCCTGGCAACTTGCTACTAGATCTGATACGTTTGACGCCCAAACTTCCAGCCAAGGTTTGCTTGTGGTTGCCCTGACCCGTAGGATAAAAGTGTAAGATCTCACCCCACAGTCATATGTCACCCCCCAACACTCTACCTCAGCCCTCTGCCTCGGAGGCACCGCGGAGCACTGGGGAACCGCCAGAAGGAACCGGCGGGGCAGGGGTGAGCGTGGGGAACCCAGCGCGAGAAGCCCGGACAGGAGCCGGGTCCCCGTCCTGGGATCGCTCGGGATTCACCCAGAGCTGCCCCTCGCACGTTAAGCCCCAAGCCCGCCACTGCTGCTGGAGTGTTACTTTACCGCTGGAGTTTTAAGAGCAGTGGCTTCTGCTGCCGGCTCCTTCAAGCCCCACAGAACAGGGAAACCCCGATCTGTGGCTCCGCGTCACTCAGGTCCCCTCCCTGGCACCGGAGGGCGCTGCTCTGCCCCAGATTTTAGGGGAAGTGGCGGGGTGGGGTTGTGGTGGGGAGTCTGTTTTGCCACATCAACCTTGTCTTTTAGAAGTTAATGAAAAGCCTTTCAAGGTGGACTACAACAAAGGTGGGGGGGGGGAGGGGGCCTTGGGGTGCATCCCAGCTCTGATTTCAGCCAGGTGACCTTGAGCAAACCGCATAATCTGCCCTTCCTAGCCCCAATTTCCTCATGTGTAAAATGGAGAAAATATAACCAGCGTTTCGGGGTGATAAGGATTAAATGAGATAGTGAATGTCATAATGTTTTGTAAACTGTAAATTGCTCTTTAAGTGTTAGATCCTTTTATACACGCTGTTTAGCTCTCAGGAATTAGAATGAAATTTTCTCTCCTTCTCCTCTTCTCTGTGTCCCCTTTTGACCTAGTCTCTGAAGATAACAATTTAGGTCTTGTCCATCTTTAGGATTATTCCTTCCCCTTCTTAAAGTGCTTCCTTACAGTTCCCTTTAGTTCTCTTCCAAGCATGGTTTTGGGGTCAGGACTGGAACTTGGGTCTCGTTAGGGAGTTATGGTAAGACTCGCCATCCCTCTGATACTACAGAATTAGCCATCTGTTCTGCAGAACCAGACCCTGTCCTCACCCTTCAAGTACACACTAAACCTCTGTGTGGTCTCCACTGTTTACAGTTCTTTTGTTGTAAAGATGCTCCCTCCCCAAAATCCTGTGGAATTTCTAGGCTTTCTTTCCAACAGGTGTATTGGATGGGTGGCAGCTTACGTGCTCCCTGCATGTGCCTTCTTCAATCACTTGTTTCTTCTGCTTATTATTAATGATCTTCAAGGCATGGTTGATTGAAGAAATACACTTCTGACAGATACTGTCAGTGTTGAATAAATGATCCAGAAAGTCAAAGCAAAATTCTGATGATTTTCTTAAGATTCCCATCCTTTGCATTTCTCTTGGCTTCTGTAGCCACCTTCCCTGACTTTTCTTCTTTATCCGGCAGTGTAACTGTTTTTTGGTACACCTGTAATCAAGGCTTCCTGTAGAACAGTGGTTCTTAAACTTTGTGTGTCTGAGCATCCTGCTTCCGAGATCAGAGTGGGTGGGCTCCTTTTAAAGCTCATCCATGGGACCCCTGTGGGGTTCAAGGACCAAGGTTAAGAGCGCGTGTTGTAGAGGTATTACATATCAGTTATGTCTTTGATGGAGATCTGGAAGTAATCATGGTGCAAGTGACTCCAAATGTGACATAATTGATTCTTTTTCTTCTAGTAACCACCTTAAGTATTTTTTAGGTGTATAACCCTGTGAAGTAGCATAATTTTTCAATATTTGGTTTATAGGAGAGAATAGGCTTATTTGGAGAAGCTAGGTGATGAAAAAATAGGTGATAGAGAAAATAGGCATAGGAAATCAAGTGACTTAGCCATGGTTGCCCAGCAAGTTACAGTTAGTTGTCATTATATAATGTTAAATTAGATTCCTACCAGAGCCTGGCATTGAGCATTACTCCAGAGGTTATATTCTTAAGAATATACTGAAACGAGAACTGCTGCTTTCTGAACGCTGACACTCACCCTTGATATCCATGAATGAAACAAAATTATTTCTTTGAACCCAATCACAGTTTGACCTGTACAACTTGCTGCTTTTAGAGGAGTCAGGAATTACAGGGCTGCACTAGCAGAGAAATTTTTTTGCCTTTAAAAATTCTTGGGTTCGAGAAGTTATCTCAGTTTGAACTCCCCTACCTACCTTTACCTTAGGGTTTCTTTTCCCAAACAATATCTTTTAAAGCATTTTGGCTCTATGTTAGTCACGTAATGCCGCCTCACCTTAACGTTGTTCTGGACCAGAGGGTGGTTGATATTTGACGATGGAATAGAATCCTATCTTTGCAGCCATGAACTTTAGAGGACTGCCATTCCAGGGAGCAGAGGCTTTTAAACCTACTTTTTAAAAATAGACCACAGAATAGCACTGTGTCAAGGATCCTATTCCGGTTGTTGGTGGTTATGGTGTCCTGTTTATTATGATAGTGACAAAAATGAAAGCAGCTACAACTATCGATGACATGAAGTAGGCCAGAATTACTGCATTAGGTGTGTGTAGTGGGGCTTGAGACACTCGCTCGGTGGTGGTGTTCATCCTGATTGCATCCTCGTACATTTGAGGCCCACCCTCTCCTAGGTAGAGGGCAGGCTCTACCCAGGGGTTTGGAAGGGAAAGCACATCATGTTAACTAAATGCTCCTATACCCCAAACCTTAAAATGGCTGTGTAAAACCACATATTTTCTTCTGTACTTCTGAAATCACTGGCAGACATTTAAATCAATGAGAGAGTCAGCCAGATAGACCTAAGCATTTTCCTTAAGGCTAAAATTTTCCCTCCCATGCTTCTGGCAGTGGCATCAACCTCCTTTCAGATTGCTCTTGCTGACGTAGTCAGTGTCACTGACGTGGCTTTGAGGCTGCTCAGAAGCAGATAAACCTGCCAACCACCGATCTGAAAGCAAGTAGTTACGGTGAGAAGAGTGACAATTACCCTATCTCCAGACAGTTGGTGGAGCAGCTGGCACCACATCATGCTTTGAGAGTGCCAGGCAGAAGACGTTTTCTCCCCCCAATATTTTTCTTTAGACTATACTGTCCATTAAAAAAAAAAAAACAAAACAAACAAAAAACAAACCACCAAGCCTCAGCTTATTGTTTTTAAAAAAATACCACAGCCTTCTCCTTGCCAAACCCCTCTCCACCATAAAGTTAATTGAAACAGAACTCAAGTGAGATAGATGGTTTTTTCAATTCATTTCAATTAAAGATTGGTCATAGATGCCTAATTTAGCCCTCCTTATACAAAGTTATCCTCCATCTAAATTTGCAGCTCTCAAGGGACAAGAGAAGGCACTGGACTGAGAATTGAGACCAGTCTCATGGTCTTCGGTTCCTCCCCACTGGGGTGACAAGGACAAATCCCTGAATTTGAGCTGTGGCACTAATGTGAGCCTTCCAGAGCATGTGTTCCCAATTTGGGATGACAGTGAACTTTCACTTGGTGGTTTATAGATTACGGTTTGCTTCTTCTCTCAGCAGACTCCATTTACATAATAGGTGTGAGATGCCAGTGTCATGCTTTTGGTAGCTGTTTCTCAAGGAGTCAGGGGGAGGAGGTGGACACGAGTGACTTCTTCTTTCAGGCACAGTGGCTCAGGGTGACAGTGAGTGGTAATGGAAGGCATGCTAGAATGCAGGCCCCATATACCCAAGTTGTATGTTGTTGGAGAGCTGAGATGGGCTGTTCTGTTGAATTAGGTTTGATGGTTAAAATGTCAAAACTCAGAATATTTCTGCACTCTGAGCCTCCCAACATCACTTCCCCACTTCTCGATCTCTTTTCCCTTGGCTTTGGAGAGCTGATCTTATTAAAGAACTATAGCAGAGTAGCCGGGCACCCAATATCCTCTCTTTTCCAGGGAAATGCCCCAGGTAGATGTGTGAAGGAAGCTGGACCCTTCTCACAAAGAAATTAACTTGTATCAGAAAGGCTGCATCAGCACTAGGGGTGGAGGTGGGTCATACCTCTAGGCACTAACTGACCATGACTAGGGTTGCCCTGAGGAATTTTAAGCTGCTGAGCTTCAGGGGAAGGAGGTGATGGTGACCGTGAACTTGGAAATATTTGGAATGGGTTGTATGTAGCCCAGTGTACTTAGAGCAAGACAAAGAACAGGTGTACAGTTGACAGAAGTTATATCTGATGTCTCTGCATCTTTTTTCTTATGCTAATATGATTGCTAAGCAGGATGAGGACCCTTAAGGGAAATACATTTTTTAACAATTCTTTGTTCCTTTTCCAATATTGATTGAGAGGGCAAAATACTTCTCAAGTTTCTTAAGGTTGATCTAAGGATAAAAATACTGAAGAATAAAGGGTGCGAAGAATTTCTCTGAAAGAGTAAAACACTCAGATGATTATTTTCGAAGGAATTCTATTTAAATGGGTCTTAATATATCTGTGTTTATTTGCCTCTTTTGCTTGTTTTGTGATCATTTGTTTTCACTCATTCTTAGGAAGGACATTTTATTTCATAATTTGACTTTTGCTTTACTACTTAAAGAATTTTCTATTTAGAAGCCACTGGTTCCATCATTTCTGATTGACTTGGAATCCTCCTGAGTGATTTGTACCAATCTCTGGGGAGGCCCAGGAAGTTCTATGTCTTCAGAAACCAATACTTTTTATCTCATTTCCCATAATTCCACATCATATAAACCCTTCTAAATTAGTTCTATCTTTAAGGTACCCATAATCCAAGATTATCCAGCAGGAGTGGAATGAAGTAATACAAAAATTTAACTTTGAGGCAGGAATTCTTATTTCTAGCCTTAGTTCACTGTGACCTTGAACAAGTCACTTAAGAAAATCGAGCTGTTGTTTCCCTCCACTGTATAAGATGGCACCTGCTTTAACAGTTTCGCAGAAGTGCGTTGCGAGGCAACAGTAATTCTAATACCCCAAATAAGAGTTGAGGATGTGTTTCATAGAGTATTATTGTGTTTCTCCTGAACTCAACCCTGCTTGTGACTGGATCTTGTTGAAAAAGCACCATATTTCCCCCTTTCTCCCATATGCTCTCTTCTACAGGTCCTTACTCTCATCCCAGATTTGTTAGACTGTCTCCAATGTTGGTACAGCCCAATATATCTATATGGGAAATTACCTGACTAAGGCAACTGCCAACTTTTCTCAAGTGATCTGATGAAAAGACTTAATTGAGAAAGCAACTCAGTTGTCACAATAGCCTTCAAAACACCAGGCAGGTTCCTAGGATTCTAGCCACCAAATAGAACATCTAATCGGTTTTGGTCTCTTCAGATAATTACCGAAGATATTATTTCCCGTAGAACCACCTTTTCTTATTGAATTCCATATCTCTTCCTTTCAAAGCTATCCCTCTCCTTGCCTTCCTCTCGTTTCTTTCACGAGCCCATTATTCCTTTCCCCCAGAGCACTGGGATCAGCTTTCTTGTAAAGTAACCCTGCTTTTCCTCCTAGGGATTTTGCTGCTTCAGTTATATCTACCTGTATAGATACGGGAGTCAGGGCCTTTGGAATGTTCCTGCCGGCTGCACCTGGATGAAGCAGATGCTTTTGTGGTGGGAACCCAGCCAGTGCTGAGGCTGCGGGGCACCACTTCTGCCCAGGGAGCCAAGTTCAGTCTTCAGAGCTTCAGACTGGTGTCCTCTCAGCCATCCTCTTGTTTAAAAGCCAGTGGGGTATTTTAGGGACAAAGACATTTCCAGCCACTGCAGTTTCCCTTGGTTCAGTGAGTTTTGCCATCATAGCACATCTTCAATTCAGAGACAAGGAAGAAAAAGTACTGACACCTTAGCTCTGATCCTGCTACAGGGATGGGCCTCGTAAGGAGGCAAGATTAGTTTTTCTGCTCCTTATGTCATCTCTGATTCATGAATGTTAGAAAACAATGTTCAGATCACCTCCTAGACTGATGATGCAGTATTTAAAAATAAAAGATTTGTGCCTCCTCTTCTTATATGCACTTCCTCTCTTCTCTAGCTCAGAGTGCATTGCTGACTCTACAGGAATATATGTGCTATTGTCCTTTAGGTGGGACATAGCTTTACAGATAGGAGACACTGAGGCATCAGACCCTATTTTTCTTTTCTTTTTTTTTTCTTTCACCTTCCACTTCTATACAGTGAATTCCTCATTGAGTTCAGGTTTTGTCTTCTTGAGGAGGTCTTATTTTTATTGAACTCAGTGCCCAAAAAGAATAGAGAGTAAACATTATATCCTACAATCAGATTACAAAGAGATTCAGAAATTTTACTCATCATGAGCCATCCTTCTGGGGTGACAGCTGCTTGCTGCTGCTTACTTTATGAGTGCAGAGGAGGCACGAGAGAGCTCTAGAGACAGAGCTGCTGCTGTCTGTGCAGAATCTTACAGGGCATCAACAGTTTCTCTACTGAGTTCAGTGCATATGTTGTTTTATGCTATAGAAACAAACTAATGAATGAGCAAGTCAGCACAGAATTAAGGAAAGTATAAGGATAAAAATCTGGGTTGGTGTTGATGTCCGTGTGACTCATATACAGAGGCTGTCTTTCTCCTGGGTCTTCCTTTGGGATAAGACACTGATTCAAGACATTCCTTCTATCAAAATATCGAAATGCAAAATTGTTATCTCAGCAGGTACCATTAATCATAAACAGCTGAGTAGAACCAGTTCCTGGGGGAATAGAAGTTGAATTGGTGAAAGAGCACTTGGAAGCACTACTGAAGGGGATGGAGGAAACCTAAGTGAGCTCTGCACTGTTTCTTGGAGAACTCTGAGTAGGCAGAAGCAGCATCAGGGCAGAGAAATCTGGGTTCTGGGGGTGGTGACAGAGATTCCATCTTTGTCTACTTGTGACCTTTGGTCAGAGAAGGAGAATCCTTGAGCTGCACAGAAGAAAGTGGCCAACCTCATTGCAGGCCCTCAAAGAAAACTATTTGCAGCTCATAAATACTTTGTTTTAGGTAATTTAGAATCAGATACAACAATTAGAAAAAGAAAGTTTCAGATTTTAATAAGATGAGGTGATTCTACATCAAAGTGAGAATTCAGATGCCACCTTCCTGAAACAGAAAAGTATTTGAGCAACAAAACTTCACTATCAGTTACCATATTTGTTGATGTGTTACTCATTGGTATCTCAAGAAAATGTTTCAGCATCCCTGAAACCAATTTAGAACACTTCCTACAGAGAGCAAGAGAGCGAGAGAGCAAGAGAGAGAGAGAGAGAAAGAAATATGCCAAGGAGAGCTGCATATCTCCCAACATAGCAAATAGAAAAGGCTCTTACTGGAGGGTACAGGCTTCTCAGCAGACCAGTGACATGGCCTGACATTTACTCTCCAATAATTTCACAGTTGAGTTCTCTAATGGGCCTGCGCAGAGAGAACTAGTCAGCGGGACTACAGGAAGAAATGGAAAGCTCCCCATGACTGGCACACAATTATCCATAGTATAACAAGTATTGACTGAAACTGCTGCACCCTAAGCTGTGGAGCAGATCCAGACTGTGAATAATACTAGGGCAGTAAGACAGATCTAATTGACTACAACTCTACATTTAACTAAAAACTGGATCCAAGAGGTCAAGTCAAAATAAGGCAGCTATTTTCAGAGAAGGGTGAGCTCCTCTTAAACCTCTTTATCACAATTATTCTGGACACATGGCTGTTGTTCTTAAGGTTAGCAGTGGTTTACCTCAAAGTCCTCTTCTCCTCTGTCCAGGCTGGCTGAAAAGAGGAGTCCAAGAACAAGTCATAGCGATGTCTTGAACAAATCTCATTTCTTTGCAAGAGGTGTTGAGGATGAAAAGCATAACGGAGAACATATCAGTCAAGAGGGTAAACTCAGAGATAAACTGTTTGATCTATTCGCTGGCATTTCCATTGACAGATATCTGTAGAATTGCCAGCCCTTCCTTGGGTTTGTTTCAGTTCGCCCATTTATAAAGCCATGGTAATGGTGATTACATCTCAGAGATGCCTCAAAAATAAGAGTGAAGAGATTCTGAGTCTCTTCCAGGAGAACTAGGTATGTATCTATGGAGGGAGCAGCTTGGAATAAGAGTTGTTTAGTTGCCCGATTGCCTGAAAAGATTCCTATCCACCTAAAGCATGAGCCATAGATTATAAACTCCAGAGACACAGGGTTGTTAAGTTCAGTTGACTCCAAATCTCTAGGTACCTGTAGATCAGAGAGCTCACAAACTTAAACACTTTTGGAGACAGGCAGGTAAGTAAATGTGTGACTTGGGCTTTTTTCTCTTTCTTTTTTTCTTTTCTGAGAGAAGCAGGCTGATCTATAAAATCAAATAAAAAAAAAATTCTTAAACACTGCCAGCCAAGCAAAACACATCAGGTTTCTGAGCTGCCTTCCAGTGCATAACCCTGGATGAAACCTTAGATTCTGTTTTGACTGAATGTGCTCTCTAGAATGCATGAATATTTTTACGAGTAGGATCAGGCTTACAATACACATCAAGGTCCTTGGATGAAAATGTCAACATAAATGACAATGTATCATTTGTCACAGGACATAAGAGAGGGATTGGCAGGCAGACAGATTAATAGGTTTAATAAATGATAGATTTGATCATCAAAATGAATTCAGATTTTGTTAGCTTTTATACAGCCATTAAAATTGTCATATGGATATAGATATGAAATTTAAAGTAAGCAGGGCATTCGTTTATTGACCAACTTCTCTGTGCCTGGTGCTGAAGAAGTTACTGGGAGTGTTACGTAGCTGAATAAGACATCTTACCATCCGATGCCTCCACCACTGAGGGTGCAGAGGGAGCTCAGTCTTGTTTTGAGATGGCAAGGTTATCAGTCACTTCAGATGAATTTATAACAATTAATTTAACTTCTTCATACTTCTTTGGTACAAAAATTTTCTTGTTAAAATGTGTGATCTGAGGAAAATTTCTTTAACCTCTGTACCTGTTTTCTCGTGGGTTAAATGCAAGCAGTACCTATCTCAGAGGGTTGTTGTGAGGATTAAGTGAGTTAATCTCAGTAAGGTGCTGGGTAGAATGCCTAACATCTAATAAATCCTCAATAAATATGGATTAGCTATTTATAGTCTCTCAACAAACAGTATAAACATTTGATATCAGTCACACTAGCTACTGCAAATGTCATTGCACATTTAAAAAAAACTTATTAAACTTATTGAGGTGACATTGGTTAATAAAATTATATAGGTTTCAAGTGTACAATTCAATACTATGTCATATGTATATTGCATTGTGTTTTTACCACCTAAAGTTGAGAAGTACAAAGAGACGATACCCCATAATTATTCTGTGGTCTTGATTTCCGATTCCCGACATTCTGCTTAACTATATATTGTGACTAGGCTTTGTGAATGGAAATGAGTCTAGAATGGACATGACCTCAAGAGCACAGATTGATCAGTTCTCATGGGTCTGCTTTGCAAAGCCTCTTGGTGCAAAACCTGACTGACTTTTCCTTTGGCAATTTTTGATTACTCACATCAATGGATGAGTAACATGATTTGAGAATCCTAAATACAGGCATCTCACTGTCCTTGGTTTGGGAGATTTTATTTTTCAACCTGTTTTAAATATGGAAATTTGCCTTACTGGGACATTTTGTATTTTTTGCCTTAGTGTATTTTGCTTTTCTGTATTTTCAGCATTACAGGGTCAGCCTGCTATAAAAATCTGGCTATGCACCTACTCAGATCTCTGCTTATGTTTGCAGATATAAAGTGTGAACCTAAAGTAAAGGCTGATCTTTGTTACACACTTTAGTGCCCTCTCCTCTGAGGTTCCTGTTCTCTGAGTGGCCCAAACCTCTGATTCTTACTCCCTTAAACATTATTCTCATTTTTTCCCTCTCTGCTTTCCATGGAATTAAGTTGGATAATGTTGGCTATTTGATCCCTACTAAGAATTTTCCCTTCTTTTGAGGAGAGTAGATGTTTACCTAGTTGAAATAAACTGCTTCTTAAGGCGCATAGGAAGTCTAGGCAAATGGGCTTGCTAATGGCACCTTATATTTGATTTGGTTGTGTCACTTTAATTGGCTTTTTATTGTCATTCATAAAGCTGGTGCCCAAAACTGAAAGCTTAGTTGAACTAAGTAGATGGAAAATTTTGTTAAAAAAATAAAGCAAAATTTCCCCAAATGATAGAGAATGGACGAGCTTTTGATTTCCTTAAAGAAAAAAGATTTCTTTTGGTGCTAAATCTTGATGTTTTACCAGCTAGCAATAAATTTCACTTTTTAAGTTGTGGATAGAAAACTAACCTATATGGTTGAGCTATTTCATCTCGTCTAGCCTGAGTTTCCTAATCCATAGAATGATGAAAATCATAACTCACAGGAAGAAGTCAGGATGAAATGATCAGACCCCAAGATTCTCCAGAGCAAGGCCCAATTTTAGTAGTATTAGCTGTCTACTTCCCTCCAGCATCTGATAATGTCTGGCACTAAGGAAGTCCTTAGAAAGCACACTTTATAAAGTATACAATGCTGTAATAATATCACACATGCATATCAGAACCTGGGCAACAGTGAAATCTGATTACATATGCATAGAGTTCACTATTCTAATCAAATAAATTTTAGGTCAAACTTATTCTGACATTCTTTTTTTGCACATAAATATTTTACTGGCTGATAATTAGACATAATTATATACAATTCTCATAAATGACTATAATTAGTACAAATTTTGCCTAGCCAGACCAATCTTTTTTTTTTTCTATTGAATGTCCTAGTTTTCTCCTATTGTCAGCCTTAAAGTTGATGGTTTCTCTGGTACCACGTACCATTTTCAGATCACCCTTACCGTTGTCATCAGTGTCAATACCATTATCACATGTAGTCGTTGTTAAGAGAGTAGTTAAGAGCTTAAGGTAAGACAGACCTGGATGTGAATTTTGGATTCATCATTTGCGAGCTCTGAGATCCTGACAGCTGACAGTTCACTTCTCTCTAAGACGAGGATATTAACACCTTATGTTACTGTTGAGATAATTAAATGTGATAATGTTTGTAAAGCTGTCATGAGCACAGTACCTGGCTCATGCTATACATTTTCTCTTCTGTGCTACAGTATATGAAGTAATATGATACATATTTTAATGGCAGAACCCACTCTCCAGTGGCCAGGGATCCCCTTTGCCAGGGCCCCAGCACCCATGCTCAGCCTGAGCTTTCACACGTCAGCTAGGATCCTAAAGCAGCTACTCTTCAATGATATGGGAGTTGTGTTTTTTTGGGGGGATTAGGGGGAGGGGTATACGATGTACTTAAAATGTTTATTTACTATAATTTCTAACTCAATTAATTGGAACAAAATCTAAATAGCTTTGCCACCTGCTCCCTAGATGCCTTAGCCAAATGAAAACTTGTGGGTGTGCCTGTGTTCATGCTTGATTTTCTAAATGCACGAAGGTTGTGGTCCTAAATCATGCTTTTTATGAACATCAGAACCTGTGCTCGACTTCCAGCTGTGTAGTAGGTGATGACAAGTACGTTGACTGATCCCAGGGCTTTTTTCTGGTCTCTGGCTATGCTAAATGTGTGTCACTCATGTTCATGTCCTAGTGAGACTTCCAGAGCACATGTAAGAAGGAAAATATCTTATAACTGTAGAAGGGGCTCCCAGAACTTGTCTAAATTCCCCAGATCAAATGAAGATTAAAAAGTAGTTTATTGGGGTTTTAGAGTAAAAGAGATTTAGAGTTAACCTCTCTCTAGCCCAACATTAGATATAATATGTCCTTGAGGAAGATGTGACTCCTTTGCCTCAGATTTCTCATTTGTGTGACAAAGTGCATGGAATTCCTGACATTTAAAATATTCCTTTGGATTAAGGCATTATCTCCAAGGCAAGCATATTGTCTGAGGGTGAGGGAGTGCATTTAGATATTTCTTTACCTCCTCTTGGATTGCTAGATTATCCAGGAGCAAAACTTTGATCTTGCTATGTGGCATTTGGGGTTGAAAGATAAGGAATGGTCACTAGGGCACTGGCACGTTCAATTTTACAGTAGAATATCTCAGATCTCCTAGAGAAATAGGAAGAAGAGAGGGTACATTTTTCAAAAAGGAAGTCACCTAAAACAGCAGTCCCCAACCTTTTTGGCACCAGGGACTGGTGCTCCTATGAAAATCTAGGCCTGATGACCTGAGGTGGAGCTGAGGCGGTGATGCTAGTGCTGAGGAGCAGCTGCAAATACAGATGAAGCTTTGTTCTCTTGCCCGCTGCTTACCTGTTACTGTGTGGCCTGGTTCCTAATAGGCCACAGACTGGTACTGGTCCATGTTTGGGGGCTTCGGTACCCCTGTAAGATGTCGGTCAATGAAAAATGGGCCTAAAAGTACATTTTGGACAGAAGGATCATCATAAAGTAAAACCAGAAGTTCGAAAGTATGTGATATGTTCAGGGAACTATAAAGGCTAAAGCATAAGAGGTACATGGAAGACTGTTGGGAGATGAGACTAGAAAACTATTTTGGGACCAAATCAAGAGGATCTGGCCTTTATTCTTTAGGTAATGGAGACCTAGGTAACATAAATACAATTAACTCTAAAGATTTCAGGAGATATAGGCTTATGTTAATTCAGTTCATATTATGTTATGTAAACTGCCTGGTTTTAGTATCGTCAAATATGTAGGTATAGATTATGTAAGAGTGCTTTTTAAATTTGTTTCTTCAATTCACAGTTGAACCTCTGATGCTTTGAGGATCAAGTTGGCCTTTTAAGGAGAAATATAAATTATGTTAGCAACCATGTTTGTAAAGTCTGGACTTGAGAGGTCTGAGACTATTAGCCAGAAAGAACGTCTACTGACAGGGAAGTGACCTTGCCTCTGGAATAGAAATGAAAGAAGAGTTTCCTATTGCACCTAAACTTTTCCTGATGGAGTGAGAACTACTCTATAGATGTAGAAGATGATTCACCTTGGCTCAGGCCAAGGGATTTAAGTTGATAGAAAAAGAAGTAGATATGTCAAGGATATCTAAAAAATAGAAACTGATTAGTATTGAAGGGCTGTATGCCTATTAAAGGCCTTATTTAGGACTCTAGATGTTAAAAGTATAAGTACCAGCAGTGTCTCTCTTACCTCAAACTGTTAAACTTTGCCTCCTGTACTTCTGGCAGAGGCCACCCTAAATTTATGGGGCACATGAGCCTTCTAAAGCCTCTAGGGGTAATGTGATGCAACACTTTCTTGAAAATACTCCGTATTCAGAAATTGCAGGTCAATTTCTGAGTTAGACAATGTGGACTTCTAATGAGAATAACTTTTTTTTTCAGAAAATTGAAAGGGCGTTTGGTATGTGTGTGCGCGTGCGTGTGTGCATGCATGTGTGTGCACATGCACATGTGTCTGACAAAGTTAGGGACTTTGGATTTTTGTTGTTGCTATTTCTGGTGTGTCCTCAATGACCAATGCAACACAGCCTGTTGCATGTGGTGAACATTTATAGAACAACCTAATAAAACAAAATGAAAACAGGAGGAAACATAGTTTATTTGAAATCTGATACCTCATGTTCTAATTAACCTCTACCTCTAGGTCCAGCTATGTAATATCATTGATTGCTCTGTATGGGCTGTTATCAGAGATCCTTATCTTTCTGGAGTGCTTTTCAAGCTTGCCATCGTTCCCATGTAGAAGTGCTTAATTAAGAGGGCCATTCATCATAGCTTCTTTCTTCCACCTAATCTTTAGTTATCCCTTCTCAGATCCTTTTCTTCAGGTCTAATGTCCTGTGCTACATCTTCAGATGAGCCCCTTCTCTATTGCTAATCTATATGGGATCATTAAAGTGAATACCCAAACAATACTCTCTTTCATCAAGAGCTTCATTATAGTTTTGGGGTTATCACATATATGCAGTTATGAGTGCATATATTTCTCATGTTTTAGTTAAGATTGATATGTAGTGTACTTTTCTAGATGTTACAATTGGTGCAAGTGTTGTCTTGAACTTCAGCTCATGGATCTAATTTGGCCACTAAAATGCCTAAATCATTTTGCAGCTTTTTAATAAATCCAGAATTAGCATTCATTCATATGCATCTAAACCTGTAAGAATATTTTCTTTTTCCTTCTCCTTCTCGAGCTTATGTACATTCTCTGTTCCTTCATCCCTTGCTCATTCTTTTTACATTTTTCTCTCTTTTCCTTGTTATAAACTGCTTCTCTCTTATCTCATTTCTAGCTCTCTTTTTCTAGTCTTTCTCTGAAAGTAAACAAGTACAAGTAAAGTTTAGCCATGGCATCATAATGTAGGCTATCAGGGCTCGAATTAAAGAAGATGTAAAGTCAGAGCAACAGCAGCTGTTACTTGCTTATTGACCTTCTGTAGTTGTCCACCAAGTCTGGTCTGTCAGCCTAAGGAATGTCTCTTGCCTCCTCTTCTTTCCCAAGCCTGTTTCCTCCCCTTGACTTAGAGAAGGTTTCTAGAGGATGTGTTAAGTACATGGGCTGGTGAATTTTTTTCTCTGCTTTGTATATAGGTAAAAACTGCTATGGCGTTCTAAGCTGGGTTTCCATGAGTGGGTCATCATCAAATATTTAACTTGTCTCCTTAGAAACCAAAAATTTTATGTCCCCAGGGAAGTCAGTTACTTAGGTACATGAGTGATGCAAATAAAAATTCCAAAAGATTTATGTAAAAATGAGAAAGTCAGGTTACAGGTTTACCAGGAGAATTACTTGGCTCAAATATATTATCTAGGTAGGGTTTTAAAGTTCATTAATCTGTTTGATGAAGGAAGAATTGATAGTGACAAAAGGATGTTTCTGAAAGAATGTTTTTAACAGGCTCATTCATTTTAGTGTGCGGAGAAGTATCCTACTTTGGTGTATTTTGGTCAAAAAGAAGTAGAGCACATATAACATACTTGAGGCTGGAGCCATACTCGTAAATGCTTACTCTTCAGTTCTAAAATTCTCAGTATTTCTTAATTTTTTGCCTCCTCTTATGTTGTTATCTATTTCTTACAATTTGACAAATGGTAGTCTGTTTTTTATTCAATGCCTGACCATAAAACTGGTCTCTGCCCAGGATAAGCAGCCCACAAGATGGTACCCAATTGCAAGAGACTCCAGAGTCTGTTGCACAGAGGGATATTTTTCTGAGATTATGTAATGCCAAAAAAGAGCTATTTATCAGAATCTAGGAGGTGGAGCTAAAAGTTGGATGTTAGGAAGGCAACAATTGCTAAATCAAGATGGCAGAGCAACTGAGTGAAAGGAAGCGATCCTGGATCTATATACAAAGACTCTGAAGGTACTTCAGGGTGATCTCCTTGCATAGGCTTGAGGTGATCTGGGCCTAGGTCAAGGTGTTCAGTTTTTATTTGTGTTATGTTCTATGGAAGCACCATGTCAACTACTTAATCTCATGAATAACTTATTTCAAAGTGGTGAGGCTTCTTGACATCATTTCAGGGTAACATTTTGTTTGCCCTCAAATTATCGGGGTATGCTCTTTTGAGGACTACTGTCTCTCATTCACCCGCCAAACCTACCTATATTCCTTCTTCATGCTATCTATTTATTTTCATAAATAAACTTATACTAAATAAAGCTAAAACAGGAGTTTCTTTGTTTTTGTTTTCTCTGTCTTTCTATGCCCCTTTTTGAAATAGTCTCACAAGAACAGTTGCCAGAATGCCATTTTTTGCTACCCAACTTTCCTCTCACTGACTGACTGTACCTTCCTACATGAATGGCGGTGGGGAGGGGGGTTGCTTTTCATAGTTTGGCTCTTCT
The DNA here is from genome assembly GCA_004027375.1 of Macroglossus sobrinus. Lineage (NCBI taxonomy): Eukaryota > Metazoa > Chordata > Mammalia > Chiroptera > Pteropodidae > Macroglossus > Macroglossus sobrinus. Next base: position 1,047,563 of record PVKZ01000149.1, on the reverse strand, counting down.
GTGCTCTAACTTTTCCTACTCTTCTTTCCAGAGTCTACCTTCCCATAGTTTCTTCATGTTGTGGAATGTTTGGTATCTCGTTACCATTTCTATGAATTAATTCGAACTAGGGTATTAAAGATTGACAAATACTGTACCTAGATAATTTTATTTTAAGGTCAGTCTTCAATACTTTGATTCACATAAGTGGCTTAATAACTAGAATTCTAGGCATGCTAGTAGCAGGAAGGCATAGATTGTAGCTGCAGTAAGAATAGCTGCTCAGGTTATTAATGTCTATTAACCTAGCCCCCAGGTTATTAATGTCTTTTATCAATCTTATGGATATAGTTTTACAGAATTAAAATTTGATCTAAAAAGCAGTGAAATATTGGTTTCCACAGGATTCTCTCTAAAAAAAAAAAATACCCACCCTTAGCATCTGGGCTGTACTCCCAGCTTTGCCACTAGTTTGGCAAACTTAGGCTATTTTATTGCTCATTTAACTCTATAATGAATGGGACTAAGTAATTTTTAAGATCATTTCCAGGTCTAATATTATCTCACAATAATAGTAACTGACATTTTATTTATGAAGAACAAGATGCTGTAGTAAGCATTTAATTTATTCTAGTATTTACAAAGTATTTTTTGAGTTCCTGCCATGTATCAGGCACTGCAGAAGGAATCAGAGATATGACAATAAACATGACATGTAGAGTTCCTACCTTCATGAAGCTTACTGTACAGTGAGGGAAACAGACAATGAACATAAAAACAATGAGTAAATTGAATTTTATATAGTGCTAAAGGCTATGACAAAAAATAATACATAATCAAGGGATAGAGAGCGGCAGTTTCTGGATGTCTGATGATTATTTAAGGCAAAATAATGAGAAGATTACATTTCAGTTGAGTTCTGAATGGTATGAGAGAAGTCACAGAGAACATAAAAGAAAAAAAGAGAGAACAGGTCAGAGGCTCTAAGGCTGAAGAGGCTGGTATGGAATGAGAAAGGGGAAGGTGAAGTTAGAGGTAAATTGGACTCTCAGATCTAACAGGGTTATATAAGCCAAGCTAACACATCATGTGGGGGGTACCATTCTAAATGCTTTGTATTAACTCATTTAACCCTCACATCAACCTTATCATGTAGGCAAGCATTGTTATTATCTCTGTTTTACTCATTTAAAAACATTTAGGCTCAGAGAAATTAAAAAGCTCGTCCAAGTCTTACAGTCTGTACATGTCAGAGCCCGGTTCTGGCTCCAGGGACTCATCCTTGACCACTGTGTTCTACTGTCTTTAAATTGTAGGGAGTTGGGAGGTTGTTCTGATGTTGGGAAGCTGTTGGGGGTTTTAAGAAGGGAGTGATTTGGTTAAGAGCTCTTGCTTCCAAGCAGTAAGAAAGGAGTAGAAGCTGGGAGACGAGTTGGAAGGTGACTACAGTGGTCCAGGTGAAATGGTTGCTTACACTAAGGTGCTGGAACACTGAGCCATGTCAGAGGCTGGTCCATGTGATTATGTGCTTCGCATCATGTGCTTAATATGTACATTTTGGTTTTATCTTTATTTTGGTTGGCAGAGGGTACATTTGATGGATTTAAAGTATTCAGATTCATTAGAACTCTGTAAATGCAAAGGACTTCAGCTTGTTTCCAGGTAGCTGTTTTCTTAGGGGTGGAACATTAGAGTGACAGGCCTTTTTTGCAGTTTTATGATCAGAGTTGAGAGAACCTATATTAAAAATTGGTATTCAATGTTTTTAGCCTCTTTGTTCTACTGTATATATTTTTAATACAATAGAGTTAACAATTTTTTTAAAAGAAAAATATACTTTGAAACTTTTAGAAGAATCTTCTTTTTAAAATTGATACATTCTTTTTCAAATATTAATTTAAAACTGTTTCTAATGCTTAGCACTTTGGGATATAGTCGTATAGTTGAAATGCAAAATAACCAGTCCTTAAATTCAACACACCTGTCATCTTATAGCTGTTTAATTTGCTCATGTTCTTACAAAATAGATCACCAGCTAATTCTACATTTTGGAAGATGTACTGAACCATAGTTTGGTTTAATTAAGTAATTTTGGTAGCAAATTAGAAATAGATCTTAGCTAGAAAATAAAATAGACTTTTAATAGTTTAACTAGAAATAGACTCCTAGTTTCCTTGATTTACTTAGTCATGGAAATGCTTCTAGTTATTCTGCTGTGACAAAAATATACACATATTATACACATTTATACATTCAATATAATATTTATGTAATTCTTTTAATAAGTATATAATTAAGTAATTCTGTTATGATAAATAGTAGAATTTACTTAACATAAATATGTATTTTATATATATATACATATACATATATATATGTATATTAAGTGCTGAAAGTAAGATTTCCAGTGAAATGATCTTTTAAGAGTGAAGACTAAATAAAAACTTTACATACAAAACAAATCTTGAAAAGTTTGCAACCAACAGTACTTCAGTAAAGGATGTGAGGAATACTTTATGAGGAATAAAAATGATCCCAGAAAGAAGGGCTGAGAAGAAATAGGAAATGGTAAGGAAAACAAAATAAAACTAAAACAAATAAAAATCATAGTTAAGTCTATGCAAAATAGTAACAGTAAGTAAGTTTTGGGGCTCAAAAATTAATATGTATTCAAAATTCTGGACAATACGAGCATATAGGTTAGGAAGGAAGTAACTGATGATAAAGAATTCTTGGTCCCCTGTATTGTTGTAGGAAGGTAAGGATATTAATTTAAGACTAAGTTAGATAGGCAAATGGAAATTTCTAAATTAGCCTATAAAAAAGTGGAGGTTGGCAAACTTTTTCTGTAAAGGAATAGATAGTAAATATCACCATTTACCATCACAACTCTGTTTCAACTACTCAACTTTGCTGTAGCACAAAAGCACCCATGGACAATATAAATGAATGGGTAATGGGTGTGGCTGTGTTCCAATAAAATTTTATTTTAAAAACAGTCAGGGGACAGTTTTGACCATGGCTCCTGGTTAGCAGACCTCTGCCTTAAAGGCTAATATTAGAAAAAGAGAATGGTTATAATAAACTAATCATCTAACCTAAAAACTTATAAAAAACAGTAGAATAAACCTAGAGAAAAGAAGAGAAATTGCTAAAAACAAGAGCCGAATAAAAAGAAAAACCAATAAAACAAAGCCAAAGGGCTTATTTTAAAAGACTGCTTTAAAAGAATGAAACTTGACTGCTTTCTGTTACCATACACCAAAATTAACTCAAAATGGATCAAATACCTAAATACAAGACATGAATAAATAAAATACATAGAAGAAATCATAGATTTAAACTCATGGACTTTGAACTTAGAGAGAATTTTATGAATTTGACAAGGGAAAGGAAGGCAAAAGCAAAAATAAATGAATGAGACTATATCAACCTGAAAAGCTTCTGCTCAGCAAAAGAAATCTTCAACAAAACACCGATGCAACCAACTAAATGGGAGAAGATATTCACAAACAACGCCTTCGATTAGGGGCTAATATCCAAAATATACAAAGAACTTGTACAGCTCAACAGCAAAAAGACAAACAATCCAATTAAAAAACGAGCAGAGGATCTGAACAGACATTTCTTCCAAGAAGACATACAAACAGCCAACAGACATATGAAAAGATGCTCAACTTCATTAGTGATTAGGAAAATACAAATCAAAACCACGATGAGATACTACCTCAGACCTGTTAGAATGGCTGTCATCAACAAGACAAGAATAACAAGTGTTGGAGAGGATATAGGGGGAAAAGGAACCTTCATACACTGCTGGTGGGAATGTAAGTTGGTATAGCCACCGTGGAAAACAATATGGAGGGTCCTCAAAATATTAAGAATAGATATATCAAATATGTCCCAGCAATCCCTCTTCTGGGTATCTACCCCCAAAATTTGAAAACATTTATCCATAAAGATATATGCACCCTAATGTTTATTGCAGCATTATTCAGGTAGCCAACATATGGAAACAACCGAAATGTCCATCAGTAGATGATTGGCTAAAGAAGATGTGGTACATGTACAATGGAATATTACTCAGCCATAAGAAAAGATGAAATAGTGCCATTTGTGACAATATGGATGGATCTTGAGATTATCTTGTTAAGCAAAATAAGTCAGACAGGAAAAGTTAAACCATATGATTTTACTCATGCATGATATAAAACTGAAAGCAACAAGTGAACATGATAAACAAAAACTCATGGACACAGAAGACAATTTAGTAGTTGCCAGATGAAAAGGGAAAAGGGGAGAGGTGGATGTGGGTAAAGAGGGTGAAATATGGTGACAGAAGGAAATTTAACTTTGAATGGTGAACACACAATGCAATACACAAATGATGTATAATCAAATTGTACACTCAAAACCTATATAATTTTATTAACCAATATCACCCCAATAAATTTAATAAAATAAAAAAAAGACTTTTTGTCTGGGAGTCCCAGAAAGCATGACTTTAGGTAAAGACTAAGATTTCTAATATAGTAGTTCTGACCCTTATCCAAGGTTTTGCTTTCTACAGTTTCATATACCCGTGGATAACAACAGTCTGAAAATATTAAATGGAAGATTTCAGAAATAAATGATTCAAAAGCTTCGAACTGCATGCCATTCTGAGTAGCATGATGAAATCTCTTGCTGTCCTGGTCTGTCCCCCCAGGATATAAATTATCCATTTGTTCAGCATATCCACATTGTATATGCTACCTGCCTGTTAGTCAATGAGTAGCTATCTTTTGGTTATTAGATGGTTATGAGAGAGAGAGAGAGAGAGAGAGAGAGAGAGAGAGAGAGAGAGAGAGAAACAGACAGATACAGAGACAGACAGACAGACAGAGCGAGATACTTCATTAACATTACTTTTATTACAGAACATTGTTATAATTTTTCTATTTTATTATTAGGTACTGTTGTTAATCTTTTACTGTGCCTAATTTATGAATTAAACTTTGTCATAGGTATGGATGTATAGAAAAAAACGATATATCTAGGATTCAGTACTATCTGCCATTTCAGACATCCTCTAGGGAATATATCCCTTGTGAATGAGGGAGGATTACTGTACTTTTATTTGGGAGTTACAAGCTGTGAGAATGGGTAAGAAGAGTAACAGAAAGCACAGTGAACTAAAAAGGAAAATCATGTTGCCTGTC